>CAMKVN010002440.1:0-13583 GCA_946474995.1 Funneliformis geosporum
AACACATATTATCACATATTTCATTTTTTTCACATACATATTTTGAGGTTCATCACCACATATTTCTGGACACCCTAAAACCACGGTAGCGAAAACCAAATTATGCAATGACGACCAATAAAATTTTATTGATCATCACATGGCCGGATTAGGCGCAGTATCACAATTATGACTTCCCTACAGTTTTGTCTTTTTAAAATAAGTTTTGATGAATAATTCTGCAAGTTCCCTTTGAGTATTATACATGGTAAATAATCCTTTTTAATTCTGTGACTTTTCATTCCTTTACCGTTCTTAAACGTTGTTATTCTTTTCTGAAATTATTGTTGTATTGTATTAAAGGCAAAGCAATCGGATAAGAAAATTTCTCAAGAAAATCTTCGATATTTAAGAAATCTCAAGCATGGTTTCTTATCTGTGAACGTAAGTTCAAAAGCAAATGTTAACACCATTAAAGATTGAATTTATCTAACCAAACCTAAAAATACGTTGATTTATTTCAGGCAGTTTATATTCTTTATCGAATCCTTTTTAATTATAGTACTTTCACGTTCTGGTTGGCTACAGTTTATGTATTAACCACTGGTATAACTCTATTTCTTTGGAAACAACTCGTAAATTATGGAACACCAAAGTATGATGCACGTGGAACTGTTGTCTGGCCGGGCGATGATTTGAATTCGGAAGGCTTAACTGCGTAAATATTTCTTTCATATTTGATTTTATAGATATATATATATATATATATATATTAGATTAAACATGTAACGTTGTTCATTTTAATGTTAGGTATATATTTGACATAATTTATATAACATGGTTTGTACATATTACAAGCATGTTCTTTGTATGGGCATGGTATTTACTTTTTATAGTGAGTATCTTGTTTAAATAATAATCTTTATATTTGAATTCGTATCTCTAACGTTTATTTAAATTAAAATCAACATAGATCCCAGCTTTCGCGACTTATAAAGCTTGGACAGTTTTCATAATACCGACTTTCTTTTCTGGTGCTAATATGGAACCTGATGTTCAAAATAAAAGTAAACGTCAAACAAAAAATGAAAAGCGACCACGAGGATCTGTTAAATATACAAGATACTGATAACAAAATTCGTTCAGAAATCATTATACTTCCAATATTCAATACATATTGTTCCAAATTTAATAACAATTTATCGAGTAAATAATAAATAATAATAATAATAATTTTTTTTAGAGTTAAAAATTTATTATTCGAATAAAATTATCAACATTACTTGTTCTATAAGGCTAATACTTTTTTTTTTTTTGATATTAATATATTCTCAACCCCCACTTATGGTTCAGAATCGTAGTCTTCAAAACCACTATTATTTTCTTCCTCATCATCATCATCACCATCATCATTTTCTTCAGACTTCTTATTGTTAACCTTTATTTCCTTATTTTCTTCATTATCTACATAATTCTCATTCTCTTCGTCATTTTCTTCTTCCTCATCATCGTCATCATCTTCTTCTTCGTCGACTTCATCATCTTTGACCATGTCAGCCATTTCCTCATCCTCATCCTCATCCTCATCCTCATCCTCATCCTCATCCTCATCCTCATCCTCATCATCATCATCATCATCATCGTCTTCATTGACTCTGACTGCGTCGACCATTTTCTTATCTTCATATTCATCCTCATTTACATGCCCATTATTTAAACCATGGTTTGTAAATACTTCCTCAGGCTCATCATCTGATTCTGATATTTCAGAATCCTTTATGATAAAAGAGAAGTTAATAAATATATTACTGAAAATATCTTAGTTATTAATGCTTAGATTTTACCTCTCCCTCATTATCATCGTCATCTTCGCTGTCATCATCAACATTATCGTCACTACTCTCAACATAAGACAATATGGGTTTATTAGAATTATTTTCAACTATCTCTTGTCGCATTGATACTTGCTTCATAACCAAATCAAGGCGTCCATAAAAATTTAATAATTTCTGGAATGACACGGAACGAGCATCTAATGTTTGATAAAATTTTGAAAGTTTGCGAGTCAAATCAGGAATCTAAAGTGATACAAGAAAAATTAAATTAATAAATCGAGCTTTCATATAAATTTTATATACAATATATATATGAATAATAGATGTTACCGTCATTAAATAAGCCATATGAAATAACAAAACTGCCTTAATCCATTGCAGAATATGCATTCCTGTATTAGGTTTTTCTTGAAACCTAGCAATCGCCTTCTCTAAAAGTGGTACAATATATTTTGTCGGTAATTTTTTCACTGTATTATTGATTATGTCAAGATCCTCTTGTCTTAATACAGTTAAAAGAAGGCGCTTATCGTTTGAATGTAAAGCTTGAACCAGTATTTGTTGCATAGAGTGACCTGTAAGTTTTTTGAATTTGAGTGGTTCTACTTCCGGTTTATGGTTTGAAGGGTTCTCAACATCAACTATATTCAAGTCTTTTATGTTTAATATATTATCCTGTTAATTGACAAGAAATGAAGAATATAAGTACTAATTAACAATTGCTCAAAAGTTTTTTGAGAATCGAAACATTACTTTGTTTACATCATCTGAATTTTCCGATTCATTATCGGAAATCATTTCATAGTTCAAAGTTCCTGACACTTTGACTTTGGAATCATCATATGATTTTTGTGTTTCTTGCTTTTTTTTTTTTGAAATGATAAATAATTAATTATTTTTTTTTTTTAAAAAAAAGGGGGGATATGATTACAATTCATACATACAAAGTTTTTGGCAGCCAAATTTGATTCGTTCATTAAAAATCCTGTCGGCTGATGACGTGTTAATGTTATATCTTGCAACATTGTGTCATCATGGGTATTTATGAATTGCTATATATTAATCATCATACCAATATTACTTAAAAATTAAATAAATAAGGGACATTTTCATAACCATAATTGAACATACCACTTTTTCAAAAATAGGTTTCACAGTACTCCCTCGAGCAACCATTACATAACCCGATCCTTTGCTTTCTTCATCAACAAAACACGCGGAAAGGATAGGTATTATACCCGAATCATCATCATTAAGAAACCTTATTTTGCTATCAGCGGTTCGAGTTGAAATCCGTTTCTTCTTTTTATTCAGAGACGTCATGTCATTTGTCGTTGTTGTGTGTTTAAATAGATGTAATATACCTGTCTCAGAGACTGCTAAAACATTGTTAACTTTAGAAATTGAAAGGTCCGTGATGTTTTCATCTAGAATCAAAGCTATATTGAAGATAATAAGAATTATATTAGATTGTTATTAACGAGAAATAAAACCATTTAAAGTTAATTTACCAGCCGGATTGCCATCATAACCATCTCCATCCAGAACCTTCCAAATATTTATATATCGATCATGCTCGGCAGAAGATATACATATTTCATCCTTCGCAGAAAACAAAATATTACCGATTCTTGTCGCGTGACCGGTAAATGTTTTGAGAACTTGCTTGGATCGCAGATCCCACAATTTAATAGTATGCCCCGCGGTTAATATTTTAGTCTCGTCATGTGATAGAGCAAGTTTAAACTTTGTCATTTGTGAATCAACGTTCCAATTACTAATTTTCAAAAAAAAATTTATTACATTGAATAAATCCGGCATCAACAATGTCATTCGAATAAATACCTAATGACTTTCTCATTATCGATATCCCATTCCACAATCTTCATATCTTCACCACAAGAATATCCCCTTTTACCATCCTTAGTAAAAACAAAGTCATTAACTGGTGATGTATGTGATCCACTTAAGGTTTTTATGGCTGATCCATGTATAGTTGAATAAATTACGATTGTTCCATTTTGTGAACCTAGCGCAACAACCTTAATGCTTTGTTTACTTTTGGGTAAAGGCTTCTTTTTCTTATTCGGTGAAGGTGTATCCTAATATAAGATAATAATGTAAAGGAAATTAATTACTCGAACTCAAAAAAAAAAAAAACGCAAATTTTTTAAATTCAACCGCATCTCCGCAATGCACATGCCTCATACGACTTACAACTTTTCCATTCAAATCTCTTTCATAAAGTTTTCCCCAAGTCAAACAATTAAATTTTTCTTCTACTTCTGAAAAGAAGTCATTATTGACTTTTCCAGTATGCGTATCAAATATTCGCATACGATGACGATCTACACCTGGAGTGACTAGTGCGAAAAAGTCTGCATTCGAATCAAATCGACCAAGTAATGATTCAATGAGAATTGCACTACGACTTGACTGTTCCACAACCGTATGATTAGACTGTGGGGTGTTGAAATTGGTAGGTTTCCTCTTATTTCTCTTGACCATTTTTTTTTTTTTATTTTATTTAAAAAAAATAAAATAAAATAAAATAAAAAAAAAATTTTTTTTTATCACAAAAATTTACTGATTTGATCTACGAATCATTGTTGATTATGTAAGACATTCTTATTGTCTAGAATATTTCCTAAAATTGTATTAGTCTAGAACAAATAAGTTTCGATACTATACAATATTTAATTAGGCATTATTTCGACTTAGTTATTAATCATTAATTTCTTTTTGATTTAATAAAATGCTACTCTATAAAGATTGATATGATGCTTAAACTTATTAAAAAGAAGTATAGATCAGTACTATTTTAATCTAACATAAGTTTACTTAATTAGCAAAAGTAATGAGAAACAATCTTTTTAACCTTGGAAATGCAATTTTATAATAAACCCGAGATTAATATTATAAATAAGCGTTCGTATAATCTTGTTGAAATATAATTAGTAATGTCGATGTCAAGAAAAAAAGGTCGTGAGCAAAGAAGTCGTGAGAGAAAAAGTTAGTGAAAAGAGACCTGATATATTTTCTAGTAGTTAGGCAAGCTCCTTTTGCTTTCTTTGGATGCTGCATCATATAAAAAAATCTCTTGAGGGTAATTCCGTTCTTTCCACATGGTTGTTCTGGCACACAAAATGCCCAAGGGTGTTTCCGTTCAATCCTCACAAAGAAATATATAACCAATGAAGTTTCTTCAAATAAGGTCTACTGATTCTTGAAGAGAAATCGGTTATATACCAATAGAAAGACTAATGAAAATGAAATGAAGCTGATAAATTTGAGAGGAGTCCGAGAAGCGAGATACAAAAAAGAAAGAAGCTGATAAATCAAAAAGCTCAATAGGTAGCTAAAGAATGCAGTCAAATCCATATTATGTAATAGGCGCACTAGAATTCATTTGATCAGAGGAAAAGTTAGGTATCAATGTCATCATGTTATTAAATTTTCTTTTCCATCTTCCCATGATAGTTTCTATTGAATAGTCTATTTTTGAGGAACAGTTATCGCGTCTTTCCCAAGATAAAAAGTTTACCAATTTCTTACAATTTATGAAAGTTTTGATGAGATAAAAGATGCTTTATACCCACACAACAAACATAATATCATTTAAACTTTATAAAGACGTTCTTCACAATATCCTTGAAGAATTAGAAAATGACATCAAATTTAATTCTTACATAAAACCAAGAAATCGCTTCATTCGTGTTTGCTTGTAAACATTGCATATCTCGTTATATATAACAACACATTTTGTATTATTCAGAATATCGATGATTGGACAAATGAAATCGTAAAATAGAGTGTATTAGTGTAGGAAAACGAAATCTTGTGGCCTGCAGGCATTACATAGAAACAACATTTCACTTCCTTGTAAAACAAATCTATATATCATAGCCGAATAAAAAAAAGAATTCTCTTTATCTATAAAGCCGCATATAACAGTAATTCCATCTTGTCACGGGGTTTTTTAATCTATGCTACAGAACTTTTGAATTTTTTTCCATCTTTCTACCTATATAAAATTTTATTATCAAAAATGCAATCCATTGATCCATTGAGAGAAATGAATTCTAAGCTCATTGCCACAATTGCTGAGCTTAAAAAAAGAGAATACCGAGATTCCTAACTTAGAAAGAAGTTTGCTGAGGCTGTGAATACAAAGTTGAGACAGGCCGTGGAAGAAAATTCAGAGCTTAAGGCCAAAATCGAGGAGTTGGAAAAAGTAAGGGCGACTCTTAATCGAGAATGCTGAACTTAGGACTAGATTTATGAAGTTGGAGCAGGATTACTGATTGTAGAGCACTGGCGGCATTATATACCTAAATCTGTTATAGATCAGTACGTTAATATCACCTCTTCAAATCGTTAGAAGATAAGGAAATGAATGAAACAAGAAAAAGGTTAGTAATGAGATTAGAGAGATGAGGCGGGAAAAGAAGCAGAGAGATCAAGAGACACTAGAAACTTCACTGGACTCATAATACTAAAGCAACCCATCCAAGTTAGCATTCATTAACTATACCATAATTATATCTGAAGATTAATCAATTTAATAAGCAATCATATATTAATTACTGAAATATACTTAAATGCATAATATGAAATAAGATTTTATTATTTGTTTTTAAACTAACGGATGAATAAGGTTTTATTGTGCGAATTGTATTTTGATTTACGATCACGTGTCTACAATTTGATCTACTAGTCTAGAAGATTTCCTAAATTGCAAATGAATAAGATAAAAAAGTCGTCGTTCGTCTCTTAGATCTATAAAAGTTACAGCCATGTCAGGTCAAAATCAATCACAAGTTCCATACCCTTACGACCCTAATAACTATGTTTCCAATACAACTGCGTCAACAGATCCGTCTCAAACTTACTATGGATATGATTACAATGCGTATTCTTCCAATGCAGTTCATTATACAAGCAATTCGACTTCAAGTGGCTATGAAGGGTACGGCGACTATTCTACTTATAATGCTAGTGCTTACTATTATCCTTCAACGGGAGGAACTACGGCAACATCAACTTCAACGACAGCTACTGTAGTTGAAGCTCCTCCATCTATGATTAACACTTCAGTTTCTTTGTCTTCTAACGCTTCAATTAACAAATCTGGGCACAATCAGCATCAACAGGATAGAGGGTTCAGTTCAAGCTTCCATGGTTCGACAAAAGATGAAATAATGTCTGGAACTAATGAACAATCGGGAATGAGTAGTAGTAATAAACAACAATCCTCGAAAAAAAAACAAAAAACGATTATAAGAGCTGCAGGTGGTGAAGTTTGGGAGGATCCAACTTTATTAGAATGGGATTTGAGTAAGTTCTTTCTCTTATTTTTTTAAAAAAAAAAATTGAAGGAAAAAGATTACAATACTTTTCCTTTACACAATTACGTTCTTTTTTTTATTTTATTTTTTTTCTTTAAACAACAAATTCAATAAAAAAAACAGATGATTTTCGTTTATTCTGTGGTGATCTCGGTAACGAAGTCACAGATGATGTTCTTTACAAAGCTTTTAGCAAGTACCAATCTATTCAAAAGGCCAAAGTTATCCGGGATAAAAGGACAGGTAAAAGTAAAGGATATGGCTTTGTTAGTTTCAAAGATGCCGATGAATTTGTGAAAGCATGGAAAGAAATGAATGGTAATTTGTGATTCATTTTAAGTGAAAGCTAATAATATCGGAAAGTTTTAGTAATAAATTTTCTCCTTTATCTAGGCAAATACGTCGGAAATAGACCAATAAAATTACGAAAGAGCACATGGAAAGAAAGGAATATCGATGTTAAAACCAAGAAACATCATCCTTATAAATAAAAATAAATTTCATTGCTCTTAACGCGACTATTAATATTTTTTCGTTAATATGTATTATTCTGTTTATAGATTCTTAAAAGGTAAAAATATCTAATTTATAGAGTGAATATAATGAAAATAAATATAGTTAATGTTACTTATTTGAAAATATTTCGGATGAGTTGATAAATTTTTTGTTTATTATATAATGACTTGTTTAAAACTGTAAAATTCAATCGCATTTTAGATGGAGATGTGAGAGAGAGAACTATTAACCGAATTAATTTTTAACTTACATTCAATCTTTCTCACCGGATCGAATTACTTCTTCAATGAAGCCGTTCACGTTAAAATTTTCAAGGTGATAAGGAAGGGTTAATTCTATCTTGGCGTCATGTAAACGTTTTGTAAAATATTTTAAGTTTTCAATCCGCTTTTCTGCTTCTTGAATTTTTTTGGGAGGAATTTTTGCGCGAATTTCTGCAATATCTATAGGTTTGTATTTAGAAGGCAACGCGTATACTTGAATTTCTTTAGCAATTTCGAGCAGTCTTTCGAGTTGATAACATCCCCGACAAGCTGCTGCCCGAATATCTGAAGGTCCTGGAGAATTATAGCGTGCAGTAGCTGCTTTCTGGTCAATTTCTGCCGGATTTAATTCGGCTCGTATGAAATTTGGATCTGAAGTATCAATTCGAGCCTTCCCATAATTCTTGTACGGAATTTGTTTGGACATTTTGTTCTGGTAAACGTATTTTTTTTGAAACTTTTGATGACAACGCGCACCCACAAAAAAATTCACACACGTGATCTCATATATTTGTGTTCCTAGTGTTAAATTCGGCCAAAATCACGTGGGTGTGTGATACTGGGATCATATCTCACGTGCATTTACCTTTAATTTAATTTAATTTTTAATTTAATACAAAATAATTTGCCAATTTGCTATTCATCTGTTGATAGATTCTTTGTTCCTTGAAATCCAACTGATGGTTTTACAACAATTTTTACGGGAACTTTACGTTGAATTTCGCTGAAATGGAATAAACATTTAAAATCTCCGGTCCGATGAATTTCACCAGAATTATTTTCATGAAATTCAATATCATCTAAATGAAAGGTCATGTTATAACCTTTTTTAACGCGATTTAAAATATCTTCAAGTTTTACGGGATTTTTAAGTTTAGTAGGAATGTTAAGATCACCATCTAAATCACGATCAAAATCTAAAGAAGGAATATGATTAAGGATGGCAATTTTCTTTTGTATTTCTTCAAAATATTGTAACACTCTTGGTGCATTCTTTTTCTTATCCTTATATGAAACGCGTTCAAAAAAAAAATAAGGTTAGTTGATTAGATTCATTAAATTATATTTTGATGTGAAATTAACGTACAGCATATGATCTTCCAAGTATCGCCAATGTGATCTGTCCCCCCTTGGCTATTTGATGTATTTGTGAAGGACCCTTTGATTGAAGTGAATTGTACTTTCCCGCTGTTGGTATATAATAATTTGCTTTACGACTAGGATACAAATCGTTTCTCATATATCCTTTAGAAAAATTAACAATGAAATTGATTTAATGACCAGTTTCATATTTTTAATTTTTAAATATTTGTTTTTAAACTTTTTTTTACCAGGTTTGACTTTTACAATTTCACCTACATGACAAAATTAAAATTGTTATTAATGTTCAATTACGTTAAATAATCAATTATACATTATTCATTATTTAATAACCTTTCTCGCCAAGATTTATAACGGGGGTTAATAGTTCTATTGTTACTTTTCTATATTTAGCTGTTCTAATAAAAATTCTTGATTCCAATAAATTGACAAATAAATTTGATGATTTGTTGGAGATGATTTGAATGCTTTTAGATGTGGTTATTGTACGATTCGATAATAACGTTGACATTTTTTAACAAATTTTCCCAATGTATGTATAAGATTTAAAAAAAATGTTTTGCTCGGACTTTATCGGATCTACACTCGGAAACAAACGGAAATTTAAAATAATTCTACCCGATATTTTTGATTCTTTAATTCAGGCCAAGATTGTATTTAATTATTCGCGAGGGAGTTTATGTACAATTCATTTTTTTTTTTAGATTTAGATGAATAAGATGAATATGTAAGATGAATAAAAAAATCTAATAATTTTCTAAATTTGGTAACTTCAAGATATTAATGCATAACTTTATCCGCCACTTTTTTTTTTTATTGGAATTTGAATACGAGATTTTATAATTTGTAACACGAAAATATGATGTATATTACAAATTTAAAAAAAACCTGTTTATGATTTTGATGGAATGGCGCGAAAAAACGAACCATGAATTTGGGATTAAATAGATTAAAAAGACATGTGGACTGTTAAAATAAAGAATTTTTTTTTTTATGTTAATTTAAAAAATAATTGATGAATAATTCCGGTCATCCCCGATTTCTTTTTGCCGGAAAATTGATAAATAGCTTTAATTTAGATAATTTAGATCAAAAAAATTTTTTTTTACAGATATTAATTTTTTCTTATTTGAAAAAAAAAAAAAAAACTTATCATGTCGTTCTCACGTCCAGTTTCTCGCGTTTCCTTTGGCTTATCAAAGGTTTATATTTACTCATAAGTTACAGAATGAAATATATATATTAATGATATATACCTTTTTTGATAAATTTGTAAATTTTTTTTTGTGGTTTTAGAAATTATCTAAACCTTTATCAACGGCACTACCTTTCGCAAGGCAAATTTATCCTGTTACTATCACTGGTGCTATTCGAAGTTTGCACGCTTCAAAATCTAAAGTATGTTCGCTTATAAGAATTATTTAAAGTCCAAGACTTGATCAAATAAATAAATTTATCAAGATATATATGGTTGATCTAATAAATCAATTTAAATAAAAAAAAAATTCTAAATTTAGTTATTTTGAATATTTTATTATTCTTTTCCTTTTTTATTTTTAGTTTTTGACTAATTCTTTTCATTGTCACAATAAAGTCACTTAAAGAACGACTTGAAGAATTAATTCCATTGAAACAAGAGGAAGTAAAGCAAGTTAAAAAAGAACATGGAGCCAAAAGTTTAGGAAACATAACGGTTGATATGGTTTATGGAGGCATGAGAGGTATCAAAGGTTTGATTTGGGAAGGTTCGGTGCTAGATCCCGAAGAAGGTATTGAATTTAGAGGTCTCACTATACCCGATTGTAGAAAAAGGCTTCCAGCAGCAGACGATGGAGAAGAACCATTACCTGAAGGATTATTTTGGTTGTTAGTAACTGGGGAAATTCCAACAAAAGAACAAGTTAAAGCTTTATCTGCTGAATGGGCAGCTCGATCTTCAATTCCTTCATTTGTTGAAGATTTAATTGATAGATGCCCAAATACTTTACATCCAATGTCACAATTTTCTTTAGCTGTTACCGCTCTACAACATGATTCTACTTTTGCTAAAGCTTATCAATCTGGTGTTAATAAGAGTGAATATTGGCAATATGTTTATGAAGATGCTATGGATTTAATCTCAAAATTGCCGTCTATTGCTGGTAGAATTTATAGAAATGTTTATAAAGATGGCAAGGTTCCTTCTATTGAAATGGATAAAGATTTTTCTTATAATTTGGCTAAATCTCTTGGATACTCGGAAGATAAGGATTTTGTGGAATTATTAAGACTTTATCTTACGATTCATTCTGATCATGAAGGTGGAAATGTATCAGCTCACACTATGGTAAATAGATTTAATTTATATTCGCTTATGCTAATTTCTACTCAATAACTTGTTAAATTTTCTATTTAATCTTAATACAGAGACTCGTCGGGAGTGCACTTTCTGATCCTTACATTTCATTTTCGGCTTCACTCAATGGATTAGCAGGTCCATTACATGGGTAAATTTCACAACTGCCATTTAAAAGAATTTCTATAATTATTTAGTTAAAATTAACCCTTATATATATATATATATTTTTTAAAAAAAAAAAGTCTTGCAAATCAAGAAGTCATTCGTTGGATTCTAAGGATGAGAGATGAAGTCGGAGATGCACCATCTGATGAAATTGTTAAAAAGTATGTTTGGGATACTTTAAAATCCGGTACAGTCATACCGGGATATGGTCACGCAGTTCTTCGCAGAACGGTAAGTTAAAATATTTATAATTAAATTTACTTTTGCAATATATATTTATATTTTATATTTGGTAATCGTAGGATCCACGTTATGAAGCACAACGTGAATTTGCATTAAAACGTCTTCCGAACGATCCTCTCTTTAAATTAGTTTCACAACTTTATAATATTGTACCAGGAGTATTACTCGAACATGGTAAAACTAAGAATCCTTGGCCAAATGTTGATGCTCATTCCGGTGTATTATTGCAACATTTTGGATTAGTAGAACAAAATTATTATACGGTATTATTTGGTGTTTCAAGAGCTTTAGGTGTTTTATCTCAAATAATCTGGGATCGTGCCTTGTAAGTATTCTCTTTTCAACAAAACATTTTTGTCGTATTATATTTTTAATTAACAAGTTTTTTTTTTATTTATTTAATAGGGGATTCCCAATTGAACGACCAAAATCTTACTCGACCGAGATGATCAAAAAGATGTTTCATGAACAAAAGTGAATAAAACTCGAACAAAAAAAATAATATATATATTCATATAACCTATTAAATAATCCTAACCTAAGAAAAAAATTGTAAAGAACAATGTTAATAATTTTTTTACAAAAATTTACGGTTTTATATTTTTCTTTGAATAAATTAGTTAAATCTATATAGAATCAATCTATTTACTTAGTTTCTCTCTTAATTTTTTCCTACTCAATATATTGATTTATTTATATTTATTTGTATTTGTATAATAAAAATATTAGAATCAAATGGATAATAAATTATTATTTACTTAATTAGGTATTAAACCGATCGATAACTAATTGTTAATTGAAACCCGATTGGTTACTATTGAACATATGGGGCCTTTGCAATAAAAAGGGGGGAAACTGCCGGGAAAAATCAATTTTACTTTTATATACCAAATATGATTTTCAGGCCGAAATATGTTTCAAATTTAGCATTAACTCATTTTTTATTTTTCCGGTAGTTTCCCCCTTCTGTTGCAAAGGCCCCATATAATTTACAATTTTTTAAAATAAGTATAAAATCGGGTTGGAATCCGATTTATGTAATTTTACCTAATAATATCAATTAGGTACAGTGAATAAAAAAAGTAATTGAAAAATAATGTAAACAATAAATTTAAATTTTCTTCTGCAATATACAGTAAATCACAAAGATATTTTATATGATGATGTCATGTGTATGATTGTCATGTTTATTTTGATATACTGTATATTATGATTTACAAAATTCATTCCTGAGCAACCATGACAATGTTATACTTGAGCAATATCAAATAGCAATAATCTCTTTATGGAAAAATGGCATTTGTGATATCAAGATTTTGCATAAAATACTTCTATTCCACTATCTACAATATATAACTATTTAAAAAAACTCAAAATAGGTTATTCTTTAGATCTTTTACCTTGGTTTATTGATCAAAAAAACTTCCTTCAAAGAAATGTCATCACTTTGGTCAACTTATTTCATAAAATAAATATTCAACATGTTCTGAACTTAAGAATACTTTGAACCAACTTCATCCCAACCTTAATGTCAGTTTAATAACTGTTCTTATGAGCTTCACAACCTTAAATATCGTTATATAATTTTCAAAACTATACCATTATTTACTACTATTCACAAGCAATATCATGTAGAATAAACAATGAAACATTAAGATCAAAATTGAAAATAAGTTATTTTTTCTTATAAAACTACTCTTCAAATATTCCAAATACTCCCCTATAAGAAATCGAAATAAGGAAATGATACGTTTTTTATAAGGTTTGTATACGTAATTAATGATTCTATATCAAA
>CAMKVN010002441.1:0-13575 GCA_946474995.1 Funneliformis geosporum
ATATAAAAAAATTTTATTTTATTACAATTTCGTGTTCTTTCTTTTGTCAAATGGATCAATTTATCAATTATTATTATTGTTTAGAATAAATAAAATGAAATATAAATATAAACAATATAAAGTAACCCTTTCGTTCATCTGAATTATTTTTTTTGTTATTATTGAAGTGTTGTTGATGTAAATTTATTATTCATTTTCAAGGTATCATAGAAAGCAGACGCTCTTTCTCAACTTTTCTTTCCTGTAATCTTCTACAATTCTTAATATGTTGAAGTCTGCGATTGATCATTTTTTAATTCCGCCTATGATCATGTGTAATATGTGAAAAGCTCTGGACTTAATAATGGTTCCCGTTTCTCTAGTATAATATACTTAAATGTATAAATGCATTCAAGTCTAATCATCCAATCAACTATATTGCTTATCAATTTTAATAATAAAATTTGGTTATAAATATGTTATTTTATGAATATATTTCTGTTATTAAACTTATTAAAATTTGTTTTCAATCTATAACAAATTGCTTTGATAATTATAAATCAATCTTTTAAAATAAAAACAAGTTTGTAAAAAAATTCTTGCTTAGTCTTTTAAAAAGATATTTAAAAAAAAATAATAAACTTTTTGTTCATTTAAAAAAAAAGAAATGATTTTTTAGAAGAGATTTTTGTTTTTGTTTTCATAAGTTTTTTACTTATTTCACTTATTTTGTGATTTTGTTAGCATATTATAAAATCTGATTTATAATTATTTATTAGCAAAAAATTAAGTTTACTAAGAAAATGCTAAAAAATATTCACAAGGAGAAAGAGCTTTAAAAGTAATTAGAAGAAAGTAGCAACTGCTATATTAACATCTTTTATTATTTCAAAAAATAATTTTTGTTATATGTAAATAAACAAAAATCTAATTAAACAATTTAAAGAATAGGAAAGAAAAAGGATTTATTTAATAAATATAATAAATACAATGAGTTTTAACTATTACTACCTTTCTGTAATATGTCTTAAGAAAAAGAGCTATTCTATTGAGAATGTAAAGCAAAATAAAATTTTATATTAGTAAATTATTTAGTAAGTTCTATTGTGAATAATTACACCCTATAATGTTTTGAAGATTTATGATCTTATTGCAGATCTATATTATTTTTATGATATAGTATTTCAAAGATTATTTTAAAGTAGTACTTTAGAGTTTTATTATAGAGCGTAGAATTGCAAAAATTATTAAAGCATTATAATTCAGAATTTTGAAAGAAATAAATTTGAAATTTTGTTATCATAAACAAATATTAAAGCTTAAAATACACATTATTGATAGTAATTTTGAATGCGTTTCAAAATGGATTTGAATATTATAAAAGGTTATGAATAACAATTTTTTATTTACATTTATTGTAAAAAATATGCATTATATATATTCAATATTACAATATAACTAAAATTTTATTAATATTTTTGATACGTTTATAATATCAAATTATGAATTTCATAACCAATAAATATACACTAGCAGGAAAAGGTGAACAGTAAGAAAATTCGTAAGGAAAATTGCAAATTTGTAAATTTGCAGGCAGAAAAGAAAGAATCAGAAAGTGAATATGAATAAAATTGTCTAGAAGTCTAATTTATATTGTAATAATCTAATTTTTCTATCAAATTCATTATTCTATTTTTATATCATTATTAGACCATTAATTATAAAAGTTAATTAATGCAGTAAATGATTAGTATATCATTTTAAGCTTACAGTTCTATTTCAATTCATTGGACTTTTATCATCTAATTCCAATTAAAATAGTTAAATCAATTTTCTTAATATCCAATGATTTAAATTAAATAAAAATTTAAATATATAATAAATGAATAATATATTTATAATATATAAAATTTTGCTATTTCAAATTAATGGTTAGTGAAATAATTAATATAAAAAAATAATGTTTTAAAATTTTAATATTTATATTATTTTAATATATTGTTTATATTAAATATATATCAAAAATCTCAACAATCAATAAATCAAAATAGCTCAAATTTTGATATATTAAATTTATTATATTTAAATTTTTATTAAAAAATTATAATTAAAATTATTTATATTTTATTAATTACATTAATATTTTAATATTTAGTGATTCAATTATCTAAAATTTTTATAAATTATAGTCTAAGATTATATTTATTATATATTAAAATTTGGTTTAATTCTAATCGGTGAGTTTTGAGTAAAGATGGTACAGCAATTGATTTCAAATTTACAAAATTTTGCAATATAAGCTAAAATTAGTTGCAACATATATAGGTTAAAACTAATTACAACGTAAGTTGCAACATTAAAAGTTGCAACATATTAATTACAGTTCCCATCTTTAGTTTTGAGATTATTAATAAATCAATTTAAATTAATTAATAACTTTTTTGAATTAATATACTTCTCTGATTAAAGATTCCCAGCTATATTTATATAAAATAAATATATATATTCATTAACGAAATTAAATAAATAAACTTAATAAAATATAAAATAAATAAATGATATAAAATAATTAAATTAAATAAATATAATAATATAATAAAAAAATAATAAAACAAATAAAATAAAGAAATAATATAAACTAAATAAACTAGCCAAATAATGTAAAAGATATTAATTTATTTGATGATTTATATTATGTGGATCATTTAAATGATTTTTGTATAACAATACATATATAAAAATTATTAAAAAATATTATTATATCAAATTTATGCTAATATTTAGATGATTTCAAATATATTAGATAAATAAAATTTATTAGTATATCAAGTTTTTAATAGTATATTAATATATAGAATATTGATATATAGAGATTTAGCTATAGCTTATACAGTTAAATTTCTTATAATAAATAAAAAAATTTTTGGATTATAAGAAAAATATAAACTGAATTATTTAGTTTTTGTGTGAATTAATTAAATTTTTAACAATATAGAGTATTATATCTATTACTATGAAATAAAAATGTTAAACAGTCCTAAATAACTGTAAATAAATATTGAAATTATAAGTTATAGAAAAGTATAATCGCTTATCTATAATAAGTATCTTTTAATAAATAATTGTAATAATAAATTTTATGAATAACTTATAAAAGAAATATGAACTTTGAAATTGACAATTAATATGAGACCGTCAAAGTAAGATCCAGTTGATCCAGTTCTTAAGATTGGATCCTAAGTTTCAAAAATTTATAATTCTGGGTTCCTGCATAAGTAAGTTTAATATATTTTTTAATAAATATTCAACTATCAAATTATCATTAGAAAGTATAATATAATGCCAGTAAAATAAAAAACTTCTCTAGAACTGGCAAATTTATTAGGACTTTTAGGACTGTTTAGAATTGTTTAATATCCCTACTATGTAACTACAAAGAAAATAAAAAATAAAAGTAATTTATTACTTAATATTCACAATTATAAGCTAATATTTAAAAGTTATTCTTTTTTGTTTTACTGAGTTTCTTATTAGTTCAATCACATTAAAAATTACCAATTTTACTATAATATCAAAAACATATATAATATATTATATCTTATCAATAATTAAAAAACATTTTTATTAGAATATAAATTTAAAATAATTGCTAAATAATATTAACTTTTTACATAATATATTACAATAATAATAGAACTATGACTAAGGTTGCTTGTTTAAACTCATTTTGGATTTGGTTAAACGTCTAAACCTTTAATTTCGCTAAATTTTTACTAAGTGTTTAATATATTTTTACCATTTTTATAAGCTTTGATATAGTTTTACCTTTTTCTGAATTTCTTAGATTTTTTAATAAGATTTTAATATAATTTAACCAAGTTTTACCTTTACCATTTAGATGTCTGTCTAAACACTTAATTTTACCTAACAACATTAGCTATATTTATTTATTATTACAACTTTATAATATTAAATAATATAATAACAAAATAATCAAAAATAAAAAATATGTAAAATTCTTTCAAAAATACTTAATTTGAAATAATAAAAAATCTAAGAAAAAATAATTAAAATATATTTTTAATAATCAGAAAAATTAAAATAGTAAAAATTAAATGAAAAATAATTTTAAAAAAAACTAAAAAAACATTTACTATTTTGTTGAATAATAGATTTTAAAATTTTGCATCTTATTTATCATTATATTCAAAAAAATAAAAAAGTATTTTTAATAAATTATATGATTAGTACAATATATATAATATAACAAATACATTAATATAAAATAATGTATAATTTATGCATATTTAAATTTATTCTTATAACAAATTGCTTTTTTAATTTCATGAGCAAATTTATCTATTATACAGTCTAAGGAATAATAAGTTAATTAATACTACTTAGTTGTATAGTTGTCTAACGAAACCTATTTTGGATTTATCAAAATGTCTAAATTTTTAGTTTCAACAAGTTTTTAATAAGTCCATAATATAATTTTGATATATAATTTTATTAAGGTTTTGATACTTTTGCCATTTGATGGTTTGTTTAAACCTAGGAGTTTCATTAGGTAACTATAATTAGTTGAAATTTTTAACTTATTTTTTTATTTTACTTAATTTTTTTATTTTTTTTAAGAATATATCTTATATAAGTAAATTAAAAATGACTTTTTAGATAAATTATTTTTTATTTTTTTTAAAAAAATTAAATCTATCTTGAATAAATATATATTGTAAAGAGAGAATTTGAATTTTAATAATTATGCAAAAATAATAAAATTATAAAATTAATAAATATAAATTTGTAATTATATAAATTAAGTGATATTTTTATATAAAAAAAATAAAAATTTAAATTTTCATAAAAAAAAGTTGTTTTTTATAAAAAATTTTTATTTATTAAGAATATAATTTAAGAAAATTGTAGTTATGATTAGTTTCAATTTATTTATACTAATTTAAGCCGATTTAGGCTAATTAATAGCTAAATTTAGATAGTTTATAAGTTATTTTTAGACGTATTGTAAATGGATGATTAATAGATAAATGATAGCTAAATTTAGGTAGTTATTAGATTATTTTTAGGCCAATTTTATATTAATTAATGGATAATTAATAACTGATTAACTTTTTCTGATGACTTTGATTTTATCAATTAGAATTAAAGCAAATTAGCCTAAAATCAATCATCTGATTTTTAGCTGATTTGGACTTATTTACAATTAGTGATATATTAGGATAATTTATTCAAAGACTTCATTTTTTAATCTTTTATTAGTTTTTCAATTTATTGCATTTGCTATAAATTTCTATTAGTATTTCTTAAATCATAGGATTGTGAAGTTAAATTTGCCTACTTGTTTATTATAAATTCTTTTCTGATTTACTTTTATAATAAATTAATATTTTTAAAAGATTTTAAATTGATTTTATAAATATGTAATATATTATACAAGTTTTTTCATTTAATTATATAATAAAAAATTTAATATTTCTTAGAAACTAGAAATTTGTAACTTTTAAAAAAAAATTATTAAAAATTTCATGATAAACATTTTAAAATTTACTTTTAACTATATTAATCATAATAGAATATTATAAAATTATTTATAAAGAAACTTTAATTAATTTTTATAATTTATTAAGAAATTTTCTGATTTCAGTTAATGATAAAGTGATTTAATTAATACACAAACATAAATATTAAAAAATTATTTATAATAAATTTTTTGAAACATAATTTTAAAATTAAATTATTTTAAAAACCTTTTAAATATCTTAAAATCTTTGTTAATAAATATATATTAAACTATATTTTTATATAGTAATGATATTACTAAAATTTATATTTAACATTTTATAAAGAAATTAACACTCACTTTTTTTTAATTTCGCAGGCAAATTTGCCTGCTATACAGTCTAAGGAATAAGAATTGTTTAAATCTTTTTTAAATTAAAGCAAATGGATATAATATTAATAATTATGTTAAATAGTTGTATCTTATTATAATATAAATTGATTTATTTTTTGTTATTTTTTTTATTATTATGCAATGGTGGAAAGATTTTATAAAAGGAATCTTTTTTGAACCTGCTAGGGTCTTTTATAATGGTTAATGAACTAGATATTAAACAAATTGGTAATAGACCAATAAATGAATTTCTAAATTCATTAAGATCGGAAATTTATTTATAACTTTAATAAAATTTCACCGGCAAACTGTAAAACTTATTAGCATTATATAACAAATAGTATTTCATAAAGGTATGTAGAAAAGAAGTTACCGGGCCACGGTAAATTGACAATAGTATGTTGTTTACTAAATATATGACCTAATCGAAAAACAGGAAATGAGGACTTGTGAACTTTCTAGTAAAAATATTTATATTTTTCAACTTGTTTAATTGGGTTAATTGTTTCTGTCGAAAGCGAGGCATTAACCGACCGTTTAATATTAATTTAGGTATTTGCTAGTATGGTAACATTAGCTCCAATTATTTATACAATTAGAGAAAATTACCAACCGAATACAAAAGTCCTTATCCCGAATATCTGTTAGTATTTACATTTTATTTAATAAAAAAATAATAGGGAATCATAATACGCTCAACGGATTCACTTGTTTATTTACTAAATAATATTCTTTAATAACAATGTTCAATGAAATTGAATTCGAAACCGTCCAGGAGTTTTCAATGAAACAACAGGATAAAGTTTTGATGGTAAATCATTCCATCCTTCTACCTCTGGATATTTTACACCATTGACTGTAAATGAACAGGTCCTTTTATTCATATCTAAATGAACCGTAACTTTGCTATTATCACCCGCAAATGAAGGACAATAACCATCTTGATTCACTTTACCATGATAAATTCTACCTGAAGTACTAAGTAACCATCCAACAGTAGAAGAATTTCCTATAAAATTATCATAAACCAAGTTTCCTGATGCACACACTCCAACCCAACCCCATGCACAATGTCTGTCAAGAATTACATCCCATTCAAAAATACCTGGATTTTCGAATACCACCCTAGCTCTGACACTTTGGTGTTTTAAACAAGCATCCGATGCTCGTACAACTTTCCCGTTATCTTCAATAATAAGATTATATCCACAGGCTGACTCATCCCAAACAAAGCCAGTTTCTTTATATTCTGGTAAACGTCCACGAACTTCATTCAAATCTGTATTATATGACATTGCCCGATGTCGATAAACATTTAAAATAGTTTCAACTGGGATAATGTTTAATGGCTCGATGATATTAGCTAAAATCTGGCTTTTAATTCGTTTGAAATCAATAAATTTTATCAAAGGTACTAATTCTTTAGCAATTTTCTGATGGTCTGGGATAAGCTCATTGTCAATTTTCTTAAAGTTATCTATGAGCTCTAGTGTTGGTAATTAGTTCAAAAGAGATTTAGTTGCATCGTTAGAAATGCCTCTTGCAATTAAAATAACACTATATCGAAACACCTCATATTCTGGAGTTACAAAGGGTTTATCCTTTTCATGAGTAAATGATAAAAGGACCTGAAGTGCTGTACTAGATAATCGGCCAAATTCAATTGTATTTAACGGAATAGCTGATATTGCGTCAACTAGAAGATTAGATAGAATGTTATCTTCCGTCAATGGCATTGTATCAAGAATTTTAGATAACAATTCTGGAGAATAATTATCATTGCGATTTTTTTCTAAGGTATTTTTAACAGTCTTCATAATAAACTCTTGAAGGTCAGGTAGTTGAAAGTAGTCTGCTGCAATGAAAGCATCAACGATATTTTCTTTGGTTAAAGATTCCCCTTTAACGATTCCAGTATAAACATATTCCATTATAACTTCCATTCCTGAAGAATTGATCTTTGAAAGAGAAATTTGTTTCTCATAATTTTCTCCTACTCTACTATAAAGTAATCTGTCAAATACTATAGACCTTGCAGCTAAAATCGCTCTACAACCATGTAATTTCTTTTCGTCCTTGCATATAATCTCTAAATCACTATACTTTGGGTTATTGATTAATAATCTCAAATCTTGTTCTAATGAATTTCCTCTTGTCATTTTAGCTATAATTTAATCTTCTTTTTTTTTTAGAAAGCACTTTAAAGAGTTTGTTTAGTGATGTATATAGCGGAAAAGAACAAATATCAATTTAAAATATTCCGTCTATAAGTAATTTAAAAATTTTACATATACGACATTCTAAGCTTGAATGACCTTCTAAGTGAGCTGATCGGAACAATTTATTTTTTTTTTTTTTTGTGCTTCCATTTCGATTCTAATAACCAAACATGGATGTAGAACATTTTTTGTACAACGTGTCGTGTCAATACCTAATTTATGATTAATTTCAGGTAACAAAAATATATGCCTCAAAACTGGAAGGATATTATTCTGAAACAATTCTTCTGATTTGTAACTGGGAATGAGATAAGATATATATAAAAAATATTAGAAGGATATCTAGAAATATATAAACAGCTGTAAAAAAGTTGATTTTCGCAAATTTTTATTAAAAAAAAAAATAAAATAAAATAAAAGCAAAAAGTCTGTTCGTAGCTTCCAAAGGCAATCAAACCTGAAGCTAAAAACGAAACCCACCTATCTAAATCTTGCGAAAGTGATCTTAACACGAAAGAGTAACTAAAGAGTAAATGTTCAGATAAAACATTCTAAATATTTGATCGAAGCGATTGCAAACTAAATAAAAAAATTTAATCTGAACTGAAAGAAGTCACTAAAAAAAATATCTAAAAAAAAACAACGTAATGATAATGAAAGTAATTTTTAATTGATATTTTATTTTACATCGTACAGATTTATTAATAATTAATTTGAAATACATTATATATATTTATTTATTTAGATGCAATTGATGAGAATAGTCCAAGTAAACCAACAGTCTACTGATACACTCCACTCCAATAAATATCCGACCACCTGCGATTATTTAAATCGTAAAAATTTTAATACATCGATTTTAATATAAAAAATTTATGTATGTAACTCATAATATCTCGTACTTTTATTGAATTATTAATATTTAGTTGGATAGCCGCTACTATCTATTACCGCTTGAACCCTTCTTGGCATACTTTCTACTAAATTTATTAGAATTTCAGGTTCAATTTTATTCCAATCCCTCTAAAATTACCATTAATTCCCTAATGTTTTTTGGATGAGGTATACCTTTCTTTTCAAAACGTCCAAAGATGTTCAATTGGGTTAAGATCCGAATTTCTCTCTTTCCATTTACTAACAGCTCCTGTTCTATAGACTGGGGCATTGTCTTTTTTATAATTATATTAATTTATACAGAACCTGTAATTCTACCAGAAACTTGAATTAAAGGACCAAGCTTATTTTTCGCAAAACATCCTCATATCATGACACCTTGATTTCCTGATTTTATTGTTGAAATTAAACAATTTACATCAAATTTTTCATGTGGCTTACACAAAACCCAATGATGAGCATCATTTTGAAACAATAAAAAGCAGAATTCATCACTCCATATAATTGAATCCCATTCAGAATCCCAATTTCTTCTTTTGTGACACCAGTCTAGTCGATTTACTTTAGAAACTAATAGTTTTCTCTTTCAGCTTGACCAAAAAATCCCTCAAAATGTAAAGTACTTCTTATAGTATTGTGACATACTGGAACAATTGACAAGTTGATGAATTTTTGAGTAATTGCATCTAAAAACTATTTTCGATCTCTTTAACGAGTTTTGCAAAATGACTAACATCTCTTTCTGTGAGTTTAACAGTTTATCTAGTTATAGAACAGCTGTAATTAGTTTGTATTTTTATACTTTATTATTGTATCATATATGATTAACTTAGGATGATAGAGATTGTTTGCAATATTTCGTTCATTATAACCCCTTCTAAAGATCAATTTTCTTCTTGTACTCAAATTCAGATAGTTGATACTAAGATTATTGATAAAACCTATAGATTTAGACAACTAGTAAAATTAAAGTCAGTTTAAATATTTTGACAAAAAGCTTTAACTGTGAAACATTTGCAGGTTTTGCAATTTCACAAAATTTTTATATGGTATTTAATAGAATTTTGCAATTTATATAATATTTATAATATATTTTATTATTTGTATTGATTAATAAAAACTAACCTAAATATTTTAAAAAAATTATAAAAATAATAGTCTAAAATAGTTTTAATATTTAAATATATTTATTGTTATTACTTTAATTTATTAATTACAGTTTTTTTATTTTAATAAAAATTGTTAATTACAAAAGATTTTCAATTATTACTTATTATGAAAACAATAGATTTTTTATCTATTTTGTCTATTTTTATCTAAAGAGTCTGGAATTTATACAAAAAAATATTTAGGTGAAATTAATTTTTTTTAAAAAAAATTACTTTTAATACTTTTAATTTATTATTTAATCTAAAATTTCAGAATTCTGTAATTATAAGAAAAATTAAATAAATTTTTTTTATTTAATTTTTTTTATTAATTACTTTTATTTTTTTTTTAAATCAAGTTAATATAAATTTATAGTAGTATTTTGTTTGAAATTATAAAAAATTTATATATATTATATAAAATATATAAAAAATAATTTATGTAACATTAATTAACTAAATTATTAATATATTAATCTAATATAATACTTTCTTTTTCCTTATTATTCTCTAATATAGATTTTACATTAAAATCATTATTATCTAAATCTTCAATTAGTATATTGCAAATATGTTCTAATATTATATGATATTTTAAATTAACATCATTTTTAAATAATTATTCGATTTTTAATATCAACTTCATCATCATCATCATTATCTAAACTATTAATTTTTGTTAAAATTTTAGTAATATTTTTGTTAAGTTCAAATTACTTAACTTTACTTATAAATGTATATTCTATATAAATGCATAATTTTGTTAAATCTCAAAGAGGATGAATTTATAAAATATTGACTGTATATTTATAATAATACTATAGTAATAATAATTATAAAATAAATATTAAAAAAATAAATTTAAATTTGTAATATAAAGTTTTTTTTATAAAATTTTATTAAATATAATTAAAGAAATTGTTTAATGTAACTTATTATTTATAATATAAGCTAATTTTTATAACTTACTTCAAATAATTATATAACTTTATTTTAAATAGAATTAGCTATAAGTCTAATAATACAATAAAATTTGAAATTAGATTAAATAAGATTTAATAGTCTAAAAGGTTATCACTAAATGTAAATGTATAGAATTATCTAATAAATCAAGATTTTATATATTTTATATTTTTAAAACAATTAATAATTAAATTATGAATATTTTTTCATTTTAAAAAGTTAAATTTAATATGAAATTAATGAGTTTAGACTTTGGTTTTGTACTAAAATTTTATTTTCTTCAAATAAATTATGGTATAACTTTTTAAAAAAGAATGATACATTTGAAGCAATATTTCTCTACTATTTAAAGAAATATGAAAAGATTTAATCATTAGAATTAAACTTAAAATTTATGATAGAACTTCAGATTTATTTATTTTTTTAAGTCTTAATATAATAATTCTTCTTAAATTTACTTAATCAGACTAAAATTATTTAAATAACCTTGATTTTCTATTTTTTTTAAATATATTAAATAAAATATTTACAGATTCTATATAATCTTTTATATTACACAATAGATGTAAAATAAAATCTACTAATTTACTATTTTTCATTAATCTTAATTCTTGTTAATTTTAATGACTATCAAATTATGAATAGTAAGAAATTTTATCTTATTTTCATAAGAATTATCAAATATATATTATTACCATTTTTCATTAAGTTAATAATTTTTACTTAATTTGTTCATAAAATTAATATTGTAAACAGATTTACAAAATGATCTACATATAATTGATCTATAGAATTTATCTACTGGATGATCTACAAATTGATCTACATATGTAATGCTAAAAATGTTAACATTGTTAATATAGTTAATATAGTTAATATAGTTAATATATTTGATATATTGACATATTTAATTTATTTAACATATGTAATATATTTTATATAGTTTATTTATTTAATATAGTTGATTTTTCATTATATGTAATATATAAATACAGTAGAATAGAATTTAGAATAAAAGGCAGAATTCGACAGGTTATGTAAATTAATAATTCTTAAAAATCTTTTAAAATAGCTGTAAATTTTTTTTTTATTTTATTTTTTTCTTTATTTCTTTTATTTTTTCTTTCTTATATTTTTATCAATAAACTCTTTTTATTTTATCTTTTACATTTTTGTGAGTCTGCATAATATATCAATCTTTGTGAATTATAAATCTTAACAGCCTTTGTAAATCATATAGGGCATTTTGAGAGATCTGGGACAGATTTCGATGAATGCTCTCTTAGTAATCAAATCCCCCTACAAGTCCAGTTTGCTATATATTTCATTTCTATTTATTTAACTTTCTAGCATCTTTTGACTCAATTCTAGATAATGTTATCGAACTTGGCTAGAAATTAGCCTGTTTGATATCAAGAAATATATTGATTAATATAACCATTCTAGCCTAATTTTAATCCCAAATAATATATCAAAAAAAATTTACTATTCTGTTTTCCTCTGGAGGGCCCAGCGAAAATGAAGAAACAAAGTGACGCGATTTGAGATGGGTCTGACATTGCAAACCCAATATGAATAATAACTTTTATGCTATTCTGCTTGCCTCTAGAGAGCCCAGTGAAAATCAAGGAACAAAGTGACGTAATTTGAGTTGGGTCCAACCATACATATCTAAAATGCATATCATATTCTAAGTCTCACCTCTAAATCTCACCTTAAAATCACACCTTTAAGTTACACCTTTTATCAAATCTCACCCATAAATTTTTCGCATACATTATAATCAAATTTCCTCCCAATAGCATACTGTTTAGGTAGCAAGAGAGAACAAGCATGAGGAGAAGCAGAGCGACGATAAATGCGCGTTCAATATAGGAGAATAAGTATGAGCTGGCAAAGCCCTTTAGGGTGATGCCATCAAATACGCATTCGACAGGAGAAATAATATAGCAGGAATATGAGCGAGCCCTTTAGGGCAAAGCGAATATAGATGTTATATCGTTTTGATCATATGCTACCATATTTTAATATATGCTATATATGAGGCAAATATGGATGGTAATAAGTAGGCAAATGGTAAGCAAATCACCTCTTAATAGTATACTGCTTAGGTAGCAAGAGAGAACAAGCATGAGGAAAAGCAGAGCGACAATGAATACGTGTTCAATATAGGAGAATAAGTATAAGCTAGCAAAGCCATTTAGAGCGACGCCAGTGAATACGCATTCGACTATATGCTACCATATTTTTATGTATGCTATATATGAGGCAAATATAGTGGTAATAAGTAGGCAGAAAAAATCAGAATGAAAAGCTAAAAAAGCATAAAATGCATATTTTATTCTAAATCTCACCTCAAGTCTCACCTCTAAGTCGCATCATTTATCAAGTCTAATCTCTGAGCCTTATCCCGCAATTTATTATAATATTGCATTACATAATATCCTCTAATATGTTC
>CAMKVN010002442.1:0-13565 GCA_946474995.1 Funneliformis geosporum
TGATTTGATTTGATTTGATTTGAAAAAATCAAATCAAATTCAAATTGCTTAAATATTTGATTTGATTCGATTTTGAGAAACCCTATATATCAGATAATAAAATTTTTTTTGGCAATTTTCTGAGATAGCTTATCCTGGAAATTTGATAATACTATAATCTATTATTTTTCTTAGTAATTTCTGAGACTACGCAATCCCAGAAATCAGGTAAATTTTTTTGGTAAAGTTTATGACCAATGATTACAATATCATATGAAATGCTTGATCAGAGCTAATATTTCTAGCTGATCTGCTAGATGTGTATTGAAACTAACATGTAAATTTATTTATTTTCTTCTCTAAAATTCTTTGAATACCATTCTTGAATATGCAGAATTCTTTAATTCTCAGAATTTTTTATTATCTATAAGAAATGATTGACATATGAAAGTTTTGCAGTAAAAAAGGAGGAAACTCTAAAAAAAATTTTTTTTGAGTTAATGTTAAATCTGAACTTATTTTACTAAAAAAATTATAATTAACTTAGAAAGTAAAATTTTAATTTTTTTAAAGTTTCTTCTTTTTCTACTGCAAAGCTCTCATATTAATACTAATTTATCAAAATAGATATATAGGAGTTTATTAATAGAAAGGGAAAGCTGATTATAACTAAATAATATAATTATATTATTTAGTCATAATCAGCTAGAGTTATCTATCTTACATCATAAGATATGTTAATCAAGTTTTTAACAAAAGAAATAAAATATTTAGATTTGATTAACAAAATGAAAGTAAATTATTGTCACATGAGAAAATTCTAACATTAACAATATAAAATACTATTAGTATTTAGGTTATATAGAAGATTTATTAGGAAAATGAGACTCTTAAGCATTTTTTATTGTATTTTAATTTGTGATAATGAATCATATTTTCCTAGCAAATCTTTTATATATTTATTAAAAAGAAAGTTAGAACTAATAAAATGCTTTAATTATTCAGATTATATATAATTTTTTAATGCAATTTATTTTTAATAAAAATAGATATATAAATAATAAAATAGTAAAATTTTTATATATTATAATAATAAATATTATTTTTATATTATTTAATTTACTATTTTAATAATAATTATATATTACTTTTTAATAAGTTAAAATTATAGAATATTAAAATATTTTTAAAATTTATTTTAATTGTCTGAAGCATAGCTGAAGACATTTTACTTCTAGGTCATTTGAATGCAAGATCTGCAAGATTGTTCTATTCGTCCAAATTTGACAAGTCTGATAGACTAATAACATTTTGTTTATGTTATCACGTGTTATGTCTTTTATATTACAAAATAATTAATCATGTGAAATATAATATTATAATTTATATACTATACTTCAGACTTTGAATGGATCCTGTTCCCTAGTATTATATAATTTCTAACTTAAATATATATGATAAAATAAAATTATAAATAAAATTTATTATAGAATATGTACAAAATTACTACATATTAATTATTCTATAATATATATAATATATATAATAAAGTTATAATTTTATAAAACTTTTATATAATATAATAATTAATATTTTTATATTTATTACTATAAAATTTTATTATTTAATTAGTTGATTTACCTAATAAGCAGTAAATTATATATAATTATATATGAAATTTATTATGTAAAATCATGTATATATTTACAAAATTTATAAAGAATTTTATTAGTTATAGATGAGCTATATATATCATATTATAAAATTATGTATTGTTTCAAACAAGATTTTTTTTATATAGTAAGTTTAGCTAATAAAATTTTTAATAAATTATTTATTATTCAAATCTTTTTAATAAAATAATTTAAAATATTAAAATTATAAAATTTTAATTAATAAATATAAAGTATAGAAATAGTTTTTATATGGTTTTAGAATAAAACTTTTTTCTATTTAAGTTTTATTTCTATATATATATAGGTATAATTAAGTAAGATAAAAATAATTTTGTATTTATACTTCCTTTTGATTAATATCACTTATAGAAAGATAAATTATTGTATTAAATTTATTGTATTTTTTTCAAATAAATCTTTAAATGTATTGAAAAACAAATATATTTTAGTTTTTATAAAATATCTTTTGACTAATAATCTATTAATTAACAAACAAATAAAATAATATCATCATATAAAAATAGAAATTTAAATGAATTTTGTTTTTGCTTTTATATTAAAATCTACTTCTATTTCTGTTTTATTTCTCTTTAATCTCTTCTATTTCTATTTTTGCTATTAATAAAAATAATTAAAATCAATTAAAACATAGGATCAAAAAGTTAAAGAATTAGATTTTAGTTTTGAAATTTCTTTAAATATTGAAATTAAAAGGTTACAAAAAAGAATTATTATAATAAAGTAACTTTAATATTTTATTTCTATTGAAACATTTATTAAATATTATTAAAGTTTTATTAGTAAATATAATAAACTTAAAATTATTTTTTATTTTATCAATAATTTATATTTTAATAATAATATATATAATATCTTATTACATTGTTACTTTTGTTACTCTGTTTACTTTGTTACCCTTGTTAAATAGTAATACCGATGCTGAGTGGTATTTTGTGAAACCATGACTATGCCTTTAATTACTCGAACCTGAGCATCCCACCACATACAAAAAACTAAACACTGTTTTACGGAAGTAATAACTTTTTTTTTTTCTCTCTTGAAGTAACTCCTCATTTTTTTTTTTTTCATTCACTTTTTTTTTCCCCCTCTTTTTCACAAAGCTTTAAGCTTTACTTTATTTTTGTATAAATTTATAATCGAAGGCTTATTTTATCTTTTTTTTTTTTCTTTGGTTATAACACCATATATAGTTTAAAAGTACTTCATATAGCTTAATCACAGTTGTTTTTACTTAATTTTTTAAACACGATTTATTAAATTTATTCATTCTGCCAGCAAAATCGACTTGTGAAATATTAAGTTCAATTTTATTTATAAATTCAGTATAATTACATTATAACCTAGAACCTGGCAAAACTAACGAACCCCAAAAAATTATTAGTACGTCGGGAAATTTTTTACAAAATTTACTCAGCCAACTTGTGTGTCTTTACATTTTTCAGAGATTTATTTACTTTAGACTCCATTTCCCTTGCAATATATTCGTTAGTCATAACTGAATAACCAACTTCAGAAAATATCCATAAACTTTTGATTTTTTTTTTGAGGAGACGATTGGAAAAGAGATCGAAGCGTTGAGGTGAATCTTTAATTTTATTATTATTAGTAACATTTGAAAATAGAAATTTAAATCATTTTTTTATAAGAATAGAGAATTAATTTTGTTAGTGTGGTTCCGGTTCAGTTGGTTTCTTTGCGTTCATATTGCAAAGTTTATTAAACCTTACCAACTTCGGATTCATACAAGGCAAGAAATTGTTCTTGAAACTGGATAAAAAATTGAAACATTAAAAAAAAATAAAAAAAATATCAAAAAAAAAAATAAAATAAAAAAAAATAAAAAAAAAATTAGTAGTACAATACTCCAATGCCACCCCATACCACGATACATTATACCATGCCCCCTAATACAACAAATTCAAAGTCTACAGCAACGACAGCCAATAGCGGCACAACTCAGATGAATTCCAATAATAAGTCTACTTCCACGCCTAAAACATCATCTCGACAAAGGAGAGCAACCTCTGCGTCATCTTATGTTTTTGCTCCTAGCTGGTTAACAAATTTAACTAATAAATCTGGATCCTCCACAACGGTGTTAAGTCCAGCTTATTCACCGACAACTGAGGGAAAATCCGTAAAGGAGGAGGTGAAGGGGTGGGGTACGTCAAAGAAGGATGGACTTGGTAGTGTTCGGCAGGCTAAGGAAGGTTTAGGGAAAGGTAAGAGTCATTTGATAAATTTTATCTGACCTAAGTTTATGGTATTAATATTTATAATTAAGAATAAAAATAGAAGAAAAAAAATTTGGTTGGTGGTTGAATTAGTTTCCAAAAAATTTTTTAGGTTAAGAATCCTTTTTTGGGAATACTCTTGTGACACGGACCACAACTCTTATTTATAATTTTTATTTTATATAAAATGTAAACGTGTGTGAATTTACATTTTCAGATGGTAGCACTTCTCTTAATCGTTTATCAGCTAATGGGATATCTCCACTTTCATCAACTCGATCAAAGTCGCGAGATTTTTCAAATTCTCGCTCATCTGTTTTAAATGAAGCAGAAAAACGTGAGGTGGTTACAAAATATTTAATGAAATTTAGAACCTAAAATTTTTTTTTTTAAAGTTATTAAAATCTTTGATTACAATTTGACATATAGTTACCGATTAAAGTACATGGTCGATCCCGTTCTGTCTCTCAAACTAGTCAACCTATTTCATCGTCGAGTTTTGATAAGAATTTTGTAAGTTATTAATTAATTTAATCATTTTTATTTTGGTACCTTTTCGAATTTCTAGTCATTATCTTACGGATCAAATTTTGTAATTACAATAGCCAACTTTAGCGAAGAAAAAGGAATTTAATTTGTCTGTAGACCTTCCAGCGAAGAATGTTGAAAACATTTGGGGTAGATATTACTTCGTATAAAGTTTGGTCTCGATTTGAATCGACCCCGTACTTACGTTGATAATTGATTTACTAATATAGCAAAGTCGGACACAAAGTCAAAATTACTTTCGCCCACTTCTACCACGCCTGGTACTGAGGAACCTACGAAATTCTTTATTCCTAATATGGATAATGAACCGGAATTAGAGCGACGTATGTCCTTGGTACCAAAGGTAGAAAGTGGTAAATTAGATGGGAAGAGAACCAAACACATTATGAAACGCAAAACTAGTCGGTCATTGTCAGTAGATAGCGTTGCTCGAGGTCTCAACGGAAGCTCGGTTTTTGGATTTGGTATTGGGATTGGTATATCAAATGGTCGTTCTCTTGGACAAACACAGTATGCCAGACCTTACCTTAGAGAGACCGTGGCGACCAAACCCACAAACAATCAGCCTCAAAGGCAAAGATCGGCATCCATCTCAACATCGAAGACATCAACCGCGACATCTCGTATCAGTAATTTTGGACAGTCATCGATAACGGGGAGGAGATTAAGTGCGAGTGGTAATTCAAAGTATTTATGGAGTAACACTACCATGGGAAAAATGGGATATTTTAAAATTTTTCCTGAGGAGGAAGAAGATGAAGAAGTACTCTTGAATGATCGAAAGGAAAATGTTAATCCAATGAATGATTGTGATCATATCGAAGAGGAGGATGAGGAAGAAGTTGACAATATTAGTAGTGAATTATTAATCAAAGATATAAGTGATGAGAAAACGCCAGTTATAGATGTACAAAATAATCATTACTCTGATATCTCAACATCATCATCCATTGAACGTGAGGAAAGATTTCTTCTTCAATTGGGATGGAAAAAACCATATAATGTAGGTGACGCCGATACCGATGAATGGGCCATTACAGAAGAAGAAAAACGATGGTTTGTGAATTTTGTCCGAACCTTGAACGGGTTTTCTGTTTTGGAAAAAAATGATGCCAGTATCAGTGACGAATTATCTTATAGTGAGATTAATCGAGCCAAGAAAAAATGGGTTGCGATATTAAAATATATGGATACGAATGGAGTTGTTAAAAATTGATATGAACGTTTCAAAACTTGTCACATTTAATGATGGAACACAAAAAAAAAAAAAAAAAAAAAGATAAAGATTTATATTACTGGATCATTATTATTTTTATTATATCATTTATTATTATCATTTTTTTTTTAAAAAAAAAAAAAAAAAAAAATTTTAAAATTTCTCATTATTTGATTAATTGCAAATATAAAAATTAACATTTTTAGGAAGATGTATTTTTAAATTTTTTAAAACCTGTTTGTATTAAGATAATTAGTTTTTTGAAACTCAGAAACAAAAATAAATCTCGAACATTTTGAATAAAACTAGCCAGTCTTTTTTTTTAAATAAAATTATATTTTTGAACCAAAAGAACTTTATAAAGTCACGTGGACAGAAAAAAACCTCAGGTTATAACAATTTTCATTGGTTTTCACAAATGAGAGGGCCCATCTCTTTTTTTTTTATTTCATTGTTTTTAAAATAGATGTACAAAATCGTTTTTGGAAACGACTCCCCAAAAGTAGGTTAGGTATATGCATCTTTTTCGGAATCGAAAATCAAACCTTTTACTATTTCAATCTATGTATTTATATATATGTTTTATATGAGGTTAGGATGGTAATTTATTTTTTTAAGAAACTTGGCTGAAATAAATCGAATCTTGAATAGGAAAGAAATGTGCGTAAAAATTCCGAAACATGCAATCAATTAATCAAGGAGATAGAGATTTGTTTCAACTGTTGTATTAAGATTTTTTTTTTCCCTCGTTTCAGGTTCTTTTGTTTATTGGGTTAAATAATAAATAAAACAATGGGAAAATTAATTGCTAGATTTATGAGGATAAAGCTAGTCTCGTGTAACTTGTTATATTTATATTTTACCATATCGTATTAACATTTATAATAATAAAAAGGGAGTGATTTTTAAAAAAACAAATTTAATATTCAAAATTACGCAAATTTTGTCAATTACGAAAGGAAGGAGTAAATGTTTAAAAATTTCTTAATCAAAAAAAATCCTTGATTGATTACCCATAAAAAGACAACAGAAAGAAAGAAAAAAAGAAAAAAAAAATAAATCACAAATCGGTTAAGACATTACACAATGCATGCGAAATGCCATGTTGAATGTTGGTCAATTGAATGAAGTTCAAGTTACACCATCATCGAAACTGCTAAAAATATCCTTGCTGCGCCATAACTTAAGCAAATGAAGTCATGAATACGAAAACTTTGGTTGAGATCCTTACCCAAAATTATTTTTGGCGTTGTTCAAAGTAAAAAAAAATTTTTTTTTTCTCAGGCTTTTTTTTTTTTAAAATAGTAAAAGTATGATTGGAGTAACTTTATCAAGACATATTTCGTAAAGAACGCGTATTCCGATATCCTTAATCCCGTTACACCACTTTATTTATAAATTTTATGTTTCAAACGTTGTGATCAAAACATTCAAAATGTTTCAAGACAAATTTTCATATATATATGGCTAAGAATTGAGTAGGATTTTTCATCAAACAATTTCAAAATTCAAATAAAAACAAAAACAAAAAATAATAAAACTTTCAAATATAGTTTTATATAAAAGAAATAACCTGTAAGTGTTCTATCGTTTTGAAATATTTTTTTGGCACGTAAATAAAAGAAAGAAATTAATTAATTTTATTTTTTTTCTTTTTTTTATTTTTATTTCGTAGTTTTTAAAGAAATACAGATATCAAAAACAAAATGAAACAAATCCTCCGATTATTTATTGTACTTGTTTTAATCGCTGCTGTAATTGCAGCACCACTACGCAAACGGCTCGGAGATCAACAGGATTGCAAAAACATATCAAAACTTCCTGATAATGAGGCCTTTAAAGATAACGTTCCTGTAGAAAATAATGATCCAAATTATTGTCCCGAACCCGCCACGTAAAAAATTAAAAAATTTTTTTAATTAATAATTTTAGAATTTAGAGAAACATTATTCTTTTTTTCCCCCATAATGTACTATATAAAATTCAGCTTGTAATTTGTTAATATATTTTATAATTACTATCATTTTTTTTTTGTTTTTACTTATTGTTATATAAAATAAAATTTTTCTGTTAAAACTATGTATAAAATGCATGAAAGCAGTAATTAGGTACCATTTATGTAATACGAAAAATAATTAAAGTGCTCCTCAAAAACATTCGCTCATCACTAATAGTTTTAAATTTTGGGCCCTTTGTAATAAAAGGGAGGAAACTGCCGGGAAACAAATATGATTGATTGTTTGTAAGGACGCATTCAATGCAAAGTGGATAAAGGATCAAATTTTGAAAACAAGTTGTAGAAAGATGCGAATCTATTTTCGTTGAATAACCGATTGGATATTTGCCAGGGTCTGATGTTAAATAGTTTTAATTAATTGTATAGATTAATGTCATTCGGGATATGTGATATGATTAATCGGAAAACTCGGAAAAGAATAAGAAATGCTCTCAAATTATGCATAGCTAAGCCCACCATTTGCTAAAAGCGACATGGATTAGGAAACCATCCAACGGTAACCTTCGCCATTGGCTTTGCTTATCGGGCTTTACGTAGTTTACAAAGATTTTAATTTATCAAAAATAATGTCAGCCATCACAATAACTTGTTAGAAGGCAGTGTAATTTAGGCTAAATTTATTTCGTATTCCGAGAATCATTGATATCCTGCATCGCCTTCTTCAATGTATGAAATTTGTGATCAAAATTTCATATATAAAAATGAATTCGATTGTCTTCAAACTCACTTAAAAAATAAAAAGACATTAAAACTAACGCTAATAATCTTTTTAAAAATATTCTGTAAGTGATGTTATTATTGGACTTATAAAAAAGAAAAAGTAAATTTACAAATTTTTTCTTTTAAATCGATTGGGCTATAGAAAACGAAGACAGAATGAAACAAGTCATCAAATTATTTTTAATACTTGCTTTCATCGTTACTGTTATGGCAGCTCCAATGCCTATTGAAAAGCGGCTTACAGAATGCCCTGAAGAAGAAAAAGATGAGGCTCCAGTGCAAAGTTTAGAGTCAAAAGGTTGTCCTGAAATAGTTTAAATACTTTAAATCATCTAAATACAGTAATTTGTTGGTATTTGTCAATAATGTATTTTATGAATTTCCGCTTATAATTAATTGTTCAATACATGTAAATAGAGTATTTGTTGGGATCGCGTAGAAACTTTTTTTAAAAAAAAAATAAATAATTTTACAAAAACAAAATATAACACCTTGCCCATAAAATTCACGATTGATGAACCAAGTCTCATTTTTTTCCATGCGATTGTAATAAAAAATCAATATTATCATGAAGTAAATTCAACAGTTTTCGGCCTTATAGTCCAATCCAATCCCATTGGCTCCCTGGGGCTTTTGCTTAATTTAATGCAAAGCCACTTTATCATAAAAAAAAATATAAATTGGTTTAATTAAGGGTGCTTATATTATTAGGCGCTTGTTTGCAAAATGACTTTTCACGCAACATCAGCCTTAACAATTCTCTTTACAAGTTTTCTGTATTACCTGTCTTATATGTAGTGTAAATTAAATTGATGTAAATCAATGCTAGGTTTATTTGTACTGTATATATTATTGAAAATAGTAGTACCAGCAGAGTCGACGGCTGAGTCGACTCTGCAAAAATCAAGTAGAGTCGACTCCGGAATTTTCAAATGACTAAGCTGTGACTGAGTCGCTTTTCCAAATTAGATCTCATGTCACCATATCGTGAAATTCTTAATTAAATAAAAGTTGCAAATTTTTAGTTGAAAGGGATCTGAAAACTTTATTTATGGTTAAATTTATAATTATCTAATTTTTGCAACATTAATTTAATTATGCACCGGCTGGTACTACTAATTGAAAATATTATTTTTATAAATATTATCGTTATATTAAAAATTTATGATTTATAATTATTATTGTTAATAAACTAAATATTATAATAATTAAATTTATATTAATCACAACTCATTTAAAAAACTTATTAAAAATTTAAAATTTTAAAAATCATATTTTATATACTAAATATCAACTAACTTTTAAAAAGATGTATATTATTTATTATATGGGAGGTTTGCTAGGAAAATGGGGCTCTGAGCATTTTTTATTAAAATTTTAATTTTTATTGCATTTTAATCTAACATTATCAAACATTAAAATGCAATAAAAATTAAAATTTTAATAAAAATTACTCAGAGCCCCATTTTCCTAGCAAACCTCCCATATAATGAATTATATTCTTTATATGGGTGGTTGCTATGTACGGATCATATGATTTACTATTTCAATTTTAATAGCATACCACCCATATTTAGAACTATTATTATAATTGATTTATTAATATATTAGCAAGTAATATTAATTTTATAAAAAATAAAGTAGGATAGTAAATTTATGTTCAATATAACTATGATGAACTATGATTTTTAATTATGAGTTAATTATATAGTAATTATTATAATTTAAATTTACAATAAATAAGATTTTTTATGATGATGAAAATAGTTAAAGTTCAAATCATAAAATTATTAATAATTTACCAATTTTTATTTATTGTTAAATTTACTTTTATTTTTTTATATTTAAAGTCTTATATTAATTATTATTATTATTTTTCATTAATTATTAAAAATACATTATTAATTAAAAGAATATTTTAAAGATATTAAACAAATTTAAAAATTTAAATATTTATTAAAAAATTTGTAAAATAAAAGTTAAATTATATCAAATCTATTTAAATAGCAAACTAAAATTTTAAATATTTTATTTTTAGTCTGAAACAACGTAAAGGATTATTAAATGACATAAAAATGTTTTAATTTCTGCTTATTCAAAAATTGAGTTGATACATAATTGGTCTTTTTTATTATACTTGTATTTCAAATTTAATAATAGTTTCTAAAACTATTTCTTAGTAATATAGACATAAATATATAATTTTAAATTATGCAATTATATGTATTTTAAAATTACTACATATCACTAGTAATCATCATCACTAGTATTACATGTTTATATGTTACTTTTTGTTTTTATTTTATTATATATTTTAAGATTTAATTTTTTTCACTTTTAAAATATTTTTGTTTTATTTTTTTCTTAAATATTACTAGTCACATAAAGTAATAAAAAACTTTAATTACTATTAATTGATTAACATTAATGATGATCACTACTAGTAAAAAATGCAAACTTCTTTCTTCTTTATTTATTTTTTAAAATATCTATTTATAATTTAAATAGTTTTAGTTTATTAATAATTTTTTATTTATCATAATGTTTTAAATTTATATTTTTTTTTAATTTTTTTAAAATTTTCTTTAAATTATAGTAAATTGAAAAATTATAATATATTAATTTAAAATTAAAATAATTTTATAAATTTGATTAATATATAAAATATCATTAAACACTTTATAATAGTGTTACTAGTAATAATTATCTTTTTATCACATGTATATTTCATTAAGTTACTTTGCTGCAATAAGTAAGTTTCTTATTGTCAGATTTTATAACCTTAGGGAATCTCATGTCCTATAGGTATATAAAATGCCTTAGAATTACTTTACTTAACTTTACAAATTTAAAGGTTTAGAGACTTAAGGAAAATATAAAAAATTTGTTTATTTTAAGTGACAAACTCAAAAGCAAATTAGTGTAGTAATTCACGATCAAATTCTAGATGATAAACACATAGAAGGGAAAAGTAATTATTTTTCAAAGTTGATTTCTTTATTTATTTTATTTATTACTTAAATTTATAATAAAACTGAAACTCACAATAGAGTTATAAGAAGTTGAGTAAAAAGTTATTCTATTTATATAAAAATTAATTCAATAGTAAATTTTTTTTGCTAAGTCTAGATTTTGAAATACAATCGCAAATATCTCGAGATGAGCTGATCCAAACCCAATGAATATTAGCTTATTAGATTCGCCTAGTTGCAGAGAATTAAATAGTAGTTATTTCATACAAATCGGTGTGATATTGACCGAAATCATAGATCTTTTTTTTTTGTTTTTCTATATATAAAAAATTATGTGATATGACGTAATTTCGACTATTTTGACTTTTCATTTCGACTTTGATTTCCAAAGTTGAAATGTTTCGACTTTTGGGTTTTTATTTCGACTTCATGTATAATAAAGATATTGTCACAAAGTGAAAAGTGAAATTCTGCATTAGATATTGAAGGTTCTAAGGAAATTTACAAATATAGGGGTCAAGTTTTCAGAACTTGATAGGGCTATGTGTTTGTGGGTAGAAAGTGTAATAGAAGATGATATAGTCTTATCAGATATAGTCTTATCAGATTTATTGATAAAAGAAAAGGCAAGGTTTTTTGCCAATACATTTAATATATAAGAAGATGAGTTTGTATTCTCTAATGATTAGTTAAATAGCTTCAAAAGATATAATAAAATCTGTCAGTATTGAATATATAAAGAATCAGAAAGTACACTAATAGTATTTCTTTCAAAAGAAAGAATCAAGCTTCATTAACTTCTAAGCTGATATACTCTTGATAAAATTTACAAAATTGATAAAATATAGGGTTCTGCAATTTGATTTGATATTTGAATATTTGATTTGAAAATCAAATCAAATACAAATTCAAATTAATAACTGATTTGATTTAATCAAATTCAAATTAAAGAAAAAATTATTTGATCAAATATGAATTAATCTTTGATTTGATTCGATCAAATTCAAATTAAAGAAATTTTATTTGATCAAATACAAATTAATCTTTAAATATTTGATTTGATTTGCAAATTGTATACTACAAATACTTTAATATTTTCTATTAGCGTTCTGCACGGATCGGATCAGATTGGATTTGAGTAAAATCCGAAAAATCCAAATCTAATTCAATCTGAATCTAAAAAATCTGAATCTGATTCGATCTGAATATACAGGACAATTTGAGAGATCTGGAACAGATCTCTCAAATTGCGCTCTTTGTACTCAAATCTACCTACAAGTCCAGTTTGCTATATATTTATTACTATTTATTCAAACCTTCTAGCACCTTTTGACTCAATTCTAGATAATGATATCATACTTGTCTAGGAATTAGCCTGTCTGATATCAAGAACTACATTGATTTATATAACTATTCTAGTTTGATTTTAATACCAAATAATATATTAAAAATTTTTTACTATTCTGATTGCCTTTAGAAGGCTCAGCGAAAATCAAGGAACAAAGTGATGCAATTTGAGCTAGGCCCAACTTTGCAAACCCAAATTTAATAATAACATTTATGCTATTCTGCTTGTCTCTGAAGGGCTCAATGAAAAATCAAGGAACAAAGTGACGTGATTTGAGCTGAGCCCGACCATGAAAGCCTAAAATGCATATCATATTCTATGTTTCACCTCTAAATCACACCTCTAAGTAGCACCTTTTATCAAGTCTCTCCTCTAAGTGCGGAAAAAAAATCAGAATGCAAAGCTAAAAGAAACGTAAAATGCATATCATATTCTAAGTCACACCTTTTATCAAGTCTAATCTTTGAGCCTTATCCCACAATTTATTATAATATTGCATCACATAATATCCTCTAATATAATCAGCACACCGTTCACAAGTTATAGCAGTAGGTTTGCCACAATCAGTATAAGAATAACGCTTTCTAGCCTTTCAATATTGCCGATATTTTTCAAATCAAATGCAGGCTTTACCACAAGTCTTGCTAGAGTTATGAAGATAGTCACAAGTATAAGGTGCCTTCATTTACAATAAGGATGAAAAAATTTAATTAAACAAAATTATCTGCAATATAGAAAAGTGAACAGCAGATATATCCAAAGAGGTAATTATTTTTATTTAAACAAAAGTTTACACAATAATTAACAGGTGAGACTTATTAATATCATGCCTA
>CAMKVN010002443.1:0-13562 GCA_946474995.1 Funneliformis geosporum
TTTATTATATAATTAAAAGATAAAACTTATTATAATATATTACATATTTATATAATTAATTTAAAAAAAATTTTTTTAAAAATATTAAAGTAAATCAGAAGAGAATTTATAACAAATAAGCAGGCAAATTTGTTTGCGAAACCTTATAATCTAAGGGATAAATTAAAAATAATCATAAATTTATATCTCTTAAAAATTCTTTATTTAAATTTAAAGATTTATCAAAAACTTTTAAGAATTATATATATTTTACTATTTCTATTCTAATTATTATTATTATATGAATAGGATTTATTAAATCTATCTATATAAATAACATTATATATAATATTAAAACTTTTTTGAGTCTAATTAATAAAAGTTTATATAACATTTTTTTCCTTATTATTAAATTAAATGTCAAATAATTAACAGTATATAAATAACATAAATTTTTTACTAAAAATCAATTAGCAATCCTGATATCATTTTTTATTTTCTTTAAAGATTACTTTGATAATTAAATTCTTCTTAATAATTTATATATATTAATTTAGATTTACATAACAATTTAATTTCTAGTATAATAAATAATTTTATTGTTATGATCATATTACTAATTATTTTGTTAACTTTATTTTTTAATAACATATTAATTTTATTATTTTTAATATATATATTTCTTTTATTTTATTAATTATTTAACATATATAAATATCTCTATATTTTTAATAATTCTCAATACTTTTATAATATGAAAAGCTTACTTCTATTATAATATTAATAAATTAATTAAACAAAAACTTAACCTTTATAACCTTTTAACCTGTTTGTAAATTTATATTATTTATTAAATTAATGATATTGTTAATTTATTAAAATATTATATAGACTTAAATATAATTATTAAAGGTAATCTCTAAAATATTCAAAATTACATATAGGAGCGTTTCCAGTAAAATCACATTACAGATCATATGATTTACTATGCCTCATGACTTGATTTTACTGGAAACGTTCCCATATGTTTAATTGAGAATAATCTTTAATATTATTATAAATGCACATCTATAATTCTTTAATTATAGTTTTAGTTTTATTTATTTTTGGTGAATCAACTGAAATATTTTAGTACTTCTTATAAGAGACAGAAACAATTATGCACATCTATATAAGTATTCAAGAATTATTGAGATTAAAATAAAATATCAATTATCATTATACAAGAAATCACTTGAAAGATATCAATATTAAAAATATCTCTAGTAATTTAATGATTGTAATATTTTCACAAATTATTTTAGTTATATTTGAGTTTAATCCTAATATTAAAAAAAAATTAAAAGATTATTTACCTATTATAAAAATTAATTATCATTTAAATATCATTTATATAATTAAACAAATGATTAATAAAGAATTAAAATATTTTCATAAATACTTGATTTATTAGTTTAATGTGAAGTGTAAGACTTTGTGATACCTGATGAAATTAACTTTCTTAATATGGCAAAATTAACAAAACTGAAATGACAAAACTAGTTTTTTATTAATGACGAAATTATTTTACTTAATTGCCGAAATTATATTTAACTTGATCTAAATTTCTTGAATTAAAATACATTAAAAATATAATAATTTTATATTTATTCATATAAAAATATTAAAGAGATAAAACTTTTGACGAAATTACAATTTTTTAAAAAAGAGTTTAGTCAGGTATCACTAGTAAGACTATATATATATTATAATGTATAGTATTCTAATTTCTATCTGCTCTAATGTTGAGTTAAGAAATAATTGATTACTTTTATTACACAAGCTTACGACTTATCAATAGTTTCCATTTCCTAGTATAAAAATAAAAATAACTTACTATTTATTATATGAAATTTATTAACTCTTTTTGAAAAATTTTAAAGTACATAAGTTTATGAATATTGATACACATTAGTTAAACGATGACAAATAAGAGACCAATCGAGTCAAATCTGGGTTGCCAGATTTGATCTAATTGGTCTCCTATTTTTTTGTTTATTTAGAATCAGATGATCCTGATTGATGACAAATTATGATGCAAATAGGATATAATAAGTTTTCAATCAAGGTGTTATAAAGATATCAATAGGGTTATTCTTATTGATATCAATTTATTAACATCCAGTTCCCAATCAGATTATTCCTAAATCATCATTAGAGATATTCTAATTGTTACTTATTATACAAATAACATATCCCGATTGGTAACATTTTATCAAATTTTTATAATACAGGTAATTTTATAATTGTCTATTTTATACAAGTAAGTAATTCTGATTAATTACAATAAAAAGAATTTATTATTGATATTAATATAATACTTTAATTATAAGAAAAATACATTTATAAATAATAAGCTTCTGATTGTTACAAATTTATTAAATTTAATTATTTGCTATATTTGATAAGAAAAAATTAGTAAAAATCTGAAAAAACTATCATTCTGATTTGTAGACTTACCTTAACCAATAGCAAAAAGTTTATTTCTATTAAAAAAAAGAAAAAAATTAGTAAAAATTCCCAAAACCACTATCTCGATTTGTAGACTTACCTTTATTAAAAAAAGAAAAAAAATAGTAAAAATCCAAAAAACAACCATTCTGATTTGTGAACTTATCTAAACCAATAGAAAAAAATTCTTCTTCTATTAAAAAAAGAAAAAAATTAGTAAAAATCAGAAAAATTACCATCCCGATTTGTAATATACCTTAGTCAATAGCAAGAAAAGTCCACTCCTAATAAAAAGAAAAAAATAATTAGTAAAATCTGAAAAAAACAACCATCCCGATTTGTAGACTTATTTTAACCAATAGCAAAAAGTCTATTTCTATTAAAAAAAAAATTAGTAAAAATCCAAAAAACAACCATCCCGATTTGTAGACTTACCTTAACTAATACAGTCAGGCAATGTTATATACAAACAATGTCTGCATGATTTAATTTAAACTTGGACAATTTTGGACAAGTCCGATGGTTTGTGTCTCATGATATGTCTAAATTAACAATTGTCATACAGACATGTCCAGATAAAATTTAATTGTCCGGTACATTGTCCAAATATCTGTATGATCAAATTTTTTTTCTTTGAATCATGTCACTATTACCTTTTATTTTAAACGAATATATTATTAAAATCAATGAAAAAATAAATAAATGTAATATTAAAATTTATTGCAAACCCTGTATGAAAGCTTTAGAAGAAATAAAAGAAGCAAAGAAATAGTTTCCAAATAAAAAAAGACCGTATCATTGCATATTTAAAAAAGTGTGTTAATTTTATTGCTGAAATAACGCTTGAAAAAAAAGAACAAATTTTTGAATTAGTACAATATAATAATAATAATTCTAATTCACTACTTAGTAAAAGAAAAGGTAAATAAATGTTTCTTTTATTTTTACTATATGACATTTTTTTTTAATAAAATTCATTTGGCTGATTTAGTTGAAAGAATTATTTATTACAGTTTTTTTTTTTTTTTTATAGAATCTACATTTTTTCATGAAACATCATCAATATCGCAATCAACATGATTGGAACCTAAAATAATATGATCATCTTATGAACCAATGGACAATTTTATTGTTCGGTCGTTATCTTCTGAAGATATGAAAAAATTTCATATACTCCTCCTACGACTTACACTTTCCTGTGAACTGCCTTTGCATTGGGTGAATAACCCAAAGCAGAGAAACTCTTTAATTTTCTTAATCCATTTTTAAAACTTTCAGATCATCATATACTTGGTAATCGAATTTTAAAGAAAGCTGTTAATGAATCTGATAAAGCAATGTTACAAGTACTTCAAGAAGATCAAATAGGAATACTCTTACCTTTGATGAATAGGCAAATGTTAGAAAGTAGCAAGCCGAATTGCCTTATCAATTGATGTTTTATATTCCATTGATTCCTTGAAAATTTCACTAATACAAAAGTTGATTTGATATGTAAAATATGGTAGAAAAACCATTGAAGTATTTATTAATCTTAATCGACGCCTACAGTGAACTCTTGATATAGCAAATTCTAGGATCTGGATATCAACTTCGTTATAAGCTTATAACGAATTTTTTAAAGAATTTAATTGGCTAGTTCACTATAGTAAGGTAATTTTAATATATTTGATTTAAAAATTCGCTATATCAAGAGTTCGCTATATCAAGGTTTGACTGTATTTAAAATAATTTAATTTTATAATATAATAAATATATAAAAAATTAAAAAAAAATAACAAAATATACAACATACTTGGATGCTGCATAAGTTGGTATACTATCAGTAACTATAGCATTAACTTTGATTCTTTGATTACTTAATTTTGTAAGTAGACTATTTGTTTTTTTCCATTAGATTTATATGGGTTTCTCAATCTGAACTAATTTCTATTGCTTTTCACACATAAGACCTTCCTTCAGATGTAAGAATAACTATACCTAATAATTGTTCATTTTTTTCAGAAACTCTAATAATAAATTTTTTATTGCAAAACTAAAGGATCAGCAATATGAAGAATATGGTAAATATTATTCAATTGCTATACTAGGTGAAACTCATTGGAATAGTTACTATAATGTATGTATAAGTCTTTTGCGAATTCAAAAAGCATTACAGGTAATATTTTATTTTATTTTATTATAATAATAAATATATATATAAATAAATTATTTAAATATTTTTAATATAATTTTTTCTTTAGATTTTAGCAATTAAATTTGAACTGCCAATTGTTGAAACTCACCAAAAAGCTGAAGATAATCCAACTTTAAAACGTGAAATTTATTAAATAATTAATTCATTGACTTTTTGACAACATATTAATCTTTTAATTGAAATACTTTATCCACATTATAAAATTCTTAATATATTACAAAAAGATAAAGCCCGATTACATGAAGTAATTTATGGTTTAGATTATCTTATGCAATTTTGGAAAAATTATTCTAATATAGACTTAGCAGTAAAATTAAAAATTCGATTAGAATGAAATGAGAACAACCACTTTTGATACTTACTTGCTTATTACATCCTAATTATCGAATGAATCAATTTAATAATCAACATAATATTAATTATATTACATTTGGTTTATAGCTTAGATATTATTATCGTGTATGATCAGAAAAAGAACCTAAATGTATACTTAAAGAATTTGATAATTTTCGTTTAGAAATTTATCCTTTTGACTCAACCACATGGAATCAATTTAATGATGATATATTTCGATATTGGTATTTTATTTGTACTTCTACTAATGAATTAGGTTTAGTAGTATGTAGAATATTTGGAATATGTGTAAATGCAGCTTTTGTTGAAAGCCTTTAGAGTTGCATAGGTTTTTTACATTCGAATCGACGTAATCGATTAATTGTAAGTAATTATAAATTTATATTAAATTTATAATTTATATTAAATATTTATATATATTCTTTTAATTTTTTAGTCATCTAAAATTCTTGATATGAATAAATTGCGGGCAGACAATTACATATAATCATCAACTTCAAACAAATATTTCACTTCCAACTATACAAAGTATAGTATCTGATGTTAAATTTATTAAATATAATAATATAATACAAGAAAGTTTTAAAGACAATAAAAATTTACAAGAAGAAGTTAATATTGAAGAATTAGATAATGAAATTGAAGATAATATTAATTTGGAAGAAGATTTTGGAAATTATCTTCAAGGATGAGCAGATATATTAAAGAAGAAAACAATAATAAAAACATTGAACAATTTGATGAAGAAAATATTTCTTTAGAATTTGAAAATATTAATTATCCAGCTATTAATATAAATGCAAAATGGGAGTTAGCATCTCTTTTTAAAGAATCAGATTCGCCATTTTAAATAATAATTTGATTATAAATTTGAAATAATAATAAATAAATAAATAAATTTTTTTTTGATCTGTATAATTTATTTATTAAACATTAATTTTTTGAATATAAATAAGATTGTCCAAAATTGTCTCAGACATAAATTTTATTTGGACATGAACACAGACTGTCCAATTTTGTCCTATCCAATGTTCATGTTCATGCCCAATGACAATACTGCAGTACCAAATTTTGATCACTACTGATCGCACCTTATTAAGTAATGATCATTGATCAGATTTTTTTAGAATTTTCTTTTGATATTTCACTATTGCATGTTAAAACTTAAAAAAAAAATAAAAGTTAGACAGTCGTTATGTTAATTTTAAACCAAGTCAGATTGTCATATTTTAAAACTGCTAGCATGTAGTATATCGATATAAAATACTTATATAGAAAAGGTTTAGTAGGATTGTTTAGAAAACTCATAGTAAAATGAAAAGAAAACTATATGTACTTTTAGAGGTGGATAGAAATTAAACTTACAATATAAAAAAAAACTTGTAAAAATGAACATTTTATTTGTTAATAATAATATACTTTATTTATAATAAAAAGAATAAATAATAAATTTATTTTTATGGATTTATTTACAAACTTTCTAAGTCTTGATTATTAAATTTATTATCTGAATTAAATAAGTATTTTATTTCTTGTAAAATACTTAATAATTCATCTCACCTTTTTGACTTAATTTCAGAATATTTTTTTCAAGAGGTTTCAGGCAATAGTTTAAGAAGAGTTTCTATCCTTAACGAGATTTTCACCTTGGTCATTTTTCTTCATTATCTTAAGCATTTTCTTCTTATTTTGTAATCGGGATTTGCTTAAATAAAGGAGATGAATTTTTATTAATAAATGTCTCAATAATATAGTTTTGTTAGGCTTGTTTTGCTAAATGTGTGAAATTTTTTAATTGTTCGCTTAATTCATATTCGTTCTCTAGACTTTGGCAAAGAGTTCTTGTATTTACTGGATTAACAAATTCATGGTTTCTCAAATGAGTTTGGAATCTTTGACACTTCATAGTTGATTCTAGTTGAGTTCTTAGTCCTGGTGTTGGAAGATCGTTATATCCAATTGATTTAAACAAATTGTTTCTGAGCTAAAATGTATTAAAACTCTATAAACTATAGGAAAATAACAAGTAATATGAAAATTATTAGTTAAATAATTTTCCTTAAAAAACTTTTTACAGTTACGAGCTGCAATCTTCCAATGGTGATAATGCGGAACCGGTGGTATTAAAGTCTTTAACATCTTCTATGATTGCATCTAACCCTTGATGCTGTTCATAAATGCCTGATCTAAACACAGCACTATATTATTCTATGATCTCGTGCACTTCTGGATAAAGTTGCATCAATTGAACTTCATCAGCAACTTCTATCAGACAATAGATAGGATGATGTCTTGCAGACTAAACAGAAGAAAATGCTCTTCTGGCAACTCTTTTTAAGAGAAAGTTGTTGGTTCTTACAGTCTTTCGATAATTGATGATGGCTTGGAAATAAACAAAAATCTGCCCGTATTTTATTTGATAAATCAGATCTTGCTATTCTTTAGCTCAAGCAAAATACCTTTTAACTGAAGGATTGGAATGGGTTTTTACGTATGACTACATAAGTTCTATAGCCATTGCTTGACGATATATGTTGCAAATTGAATTCCAAGATTTATGATGATCTATGTATTTTTTGAAATAGGAAAGTTGATTTTCTGTCTGATATCCTTGACATATTGCAAATTGCTTTAAATCTATTTCCCTAATTATTAATATAAAAAATAAAATTTATTAATTAAAATTATGTTATTTAATAAAAAACAAACCTACCAGTTCAATTCTACATATGCCTGAAGTATGTTCATCTCCTCATGTAGTTTTCCAGTATAATAATCAACTAAAGGAATTTTCTTTTTAACTTAGTAGCATGATGGTATGAAATACCATCACAAGTTACGGCAATCCATTTACGAGTTTCATTCTTAATACCTGATATTGCTTTTATGTGAAGAAGGATATTTTCAATATTTGCAATCAAGTTAGGATTTATATTAAGCAGATCAGAAATATAAATCTCTGAGACATTGACTCTATAATCGGCTGGTTGCTGAGTAAGACTGATCCAAGATGTGGGCATGGCATTTGATTTATTATTAATATTATTAGGCTTAAAAATAAGTGGCATTACTGATATTATTGAGTGTTTAATGACTTCATCTCCAATATTCACTGCTCTTTCTTTTTGGATTTCTGCTAATATTGGTAGTCATGTTCTACAATTTGGGCATGTTTGCTTCTAATTCTCAATATTTTTTTGATGACAATTAAGATACTTCTTCATATTGGTAATGTTAGTTCCTATAGATGCTATCAGAGAGTTAATAGTATTAGCAAAGGATGATTTTTCTTTGGACAACAAACTAAAAATCTCAGAAAAATAATTATATAATTCTTTATTGAGAACATCTTGCATTTGAGGATTAATATCAAAAGGTTCTTCATATTGTAATCTGTCAAGAGAATTATATAACCAAGGTGAATTAGTATGCTGAATTTTATTTAGTGATACCATATTAAAAGCAATAAAACTGGTAATGATATGAAAAATAACTGTATTAGATCCTTGGTCAAGATAGTTTTTTATTCTCTTTATTCATTATCAAATGCAATAAATAAAAGGCATTCGGGTAATGGTTTATCATACTCTGATAATTCTTCTAGCCACTTTTAGAACTGAGAATAGCTTCCTGAACTTGTAATATAGTTATTAATAGTAATAATTATCCTCGATCATGCAATTGAATATTTGACACTGAAGCCGCAAACTGAATCTCTGATACATACTTTTCATGCTGTGCTTCATATATTGTATCGATTGCAACGGCAGTTTTAAAAACTTTTTTCTGACTCAAAGCATCAAGGTCCTGATTGTTATGAATAAGAGTCTTAACAAATATAATAGCAACTTGATTACACTTATTGAGCCATTCTTGCAGAGTGTATGCCATGAGGTTCTCTACAGAAATTCTTCCATTATCTCTGATTAATGATTCTACATCATCGAATAAAGATTCACATTCTGCTTTCGCTATTTAATGATTGCTTTGATATGTTTCTGTTGATTGGCAAATCGTGAATTGATAAGTATTTCATTCTTTTTACATTATTCATCATATAAATCATAATCCCAGTCATATCCTTATAAGCTTTTGTAGTTGCTTCTTCAATTCTTCTATTTCAATTCTTTGATCCTTAAGTTGCTGTTGCAATTGTGTAATCTGGTTGTTAAAATCTGTTCTTGATTTCAATTTTTGCTGAATTTCCAGTTGATTAAACTCCAAAAGCCTTTTAGTATTATCAAGCTCAACAATAAGACCAGAATGATCAATGGCATTATCCTCATCAATATTATCAAATCGGAATCTTTTATTTTCTTGTACAGAATTTGTGAGATGTTAGTAAAATTGATTAGTAGCAATGATCTGATTATAATGTCTCTCACAAATTGAATAAGTTCCTAAAGAAGAATAAAGGTTAGAGAGTTCGGGAAAATAATTATAATAAATTTTGAGTCACTTAGCTGTTTCCTGATTACTAGTATGCCGCCATTTTTGTGTTTCCTTTATTTCGCAGGATTTTAATTATACTTCACTATACTTTTTAACTAACTCTGCAAAGAGGCATGAAAGATCTTTTGCTTTTAGTTTTGAATAGATAGACACTGAAAAGATTATTTAAAATATTTGCTATTAATTATGTAATGAGATTACATTTCTATTTCACTTATTTTACAAAAATCTTGAATTTTTAGTTCTCATTTACTTCAAAGAGTGTTGACTTCGAGGGATTATTTGTGATTATGAAAACTAGTCGTCTTTTACTAATTATTCGTATAGTTTTGATAGTGAACAAATTTTGTAAAAATCCACCGAAATTTTGGACATGAAAAGTAAGTATGAACTAATCAAATTTAAGAATTTTCTACTGAACATTCTAGAATCGATTTCCAAATTTGATAAAATCCCTGACTGTAATAGCAAAATAGTCATAAAAGAAAAAAAATAGTAAAAATCTAAAATCAACTATTCCAATTTGTAGACTTACCTTAATCAATAACAATAAGTCTACTTCTATTAAAAAAAAATAAAAAAATAGTAAAAATCTGAAAAAACTACCATCCCGATTTGTAGACTTACCTTAATCAATAGCAAAAAAATCTACTCCTATTAAAAAAAGCAAAAATCCAAAAATCCAAAAAACTAATACCAAAAGAGTTTCAAAAAACCATTTACCTTATCTAAGAAGAACGTTTGTTACTATAAAAAAAAGAAAAAAAATAAGTAAAAAACCATTATCTAAAAGAAAGAAAGGTCCTTTACTAAAAAAAGAAAAAAAAACTATAAAGAAGAGAGGATATTCTGATTTATTAAAAAAAGGTTAAATATATATGATCTACTCAATTTTCGTAATAAGTGAATTGTATATAAAAAGTTAATAGAAAACAAAAATCATATTCGAATATTATAGTTCATATTCGAAATGAAGATATTCATCATCAATTGACAAAATTCACATTTGAATGCAAAAATTGTTTTTGAACTAATAAAAATTGTATTCAAATGTAAAATCTATCTTTGATAGATGAAATTCACCTTCGAATTAACAAATCTCATAAAAGTAATGAATTGTTATATGAAATTCGTAAAGAATCGCTTTAACAAATTTCATTATGATTCGGTATAACGAATTTCATAATGAATTGTTAGAACATTTTATTAATCTATTCATAATGAAATTTCGTTAAGCGAATTTTTATCAAATTTTATTTAAACGAAACTTAACAAAATTTGTTGAACAATTTGTTATATGAATTTCGTTTAAACAAATCATAATGAATTATGTTAACCGATTCATAACGAAATTTTATTTAACGATTCTTTAACAAAATTTGTTAAACGATTCATTATACAAATTTCATTATAACGAATTGTAACAAATTTCGTTAACCGATTTGTAATAAAATTTCGTTAAGCAAATTGTTAATAAATTTCATTGAACGAATCATACGAAATTAGTTATAATAATTCATTATAACGAAATTTATTTAAACGAATCTTAAAGAAATTCATTAAACAATTTGTTATACAAATTTCATTTAAACAAATCATAATGAATTATATTAACCAATTCGTAATGAAATTTCATTTAACATTTCTTTAACAAATTTCGTTTAAACGAATCATAATGAAATTTGTTGAACGATTTGTTATACAAATTTCATTTAAACAAATCGTAATGAATTACGTTAACCAATTCATAATGAAATTTCATTTAACGATTCTTTAACAAAAATCATTAAACGAACGAACTGTACAAAATTAGTTATAATGATTTATTATACTGAAATTTGTTGAACGATTCGTTATATGAATTTCATTTAAAGAATTTCGTTAACTGATTCGTAATGAAATTTCGTTAAGCGAATTGAATTGTTAACAAATTTTGTTAAAAGATTTGTTATAACAAATTTCGTTTAAATGAATCATAATGAAATTTCATTAACTAGTTCATACATAATTTTATTTAATGATTTTTTAACGAAATTTATTATAAAGAATCATAATGAATTTCGTTAAGATTCGTTTAAGCGAATTTCATTATGAATCGCTTAACAAAATTCGTTTTGATTTTTTTAAACGAAATTTGTATAATGAAATCATATAACAAATTTCATTACGGATTGTTAACAAATCTTGTTAACGAGACTTGTTAGAGAATTGTTACTAATCAATAAATTCTAATTGAATAATAATTATCAATCGGATATTAAACCGATTGATAACTAATTATTAATTGAACCTGATTTGTTACTATTTAACATATAGTTATAATTTTTTTAAAATAAGTATAAAATCATATTTGAAACCAATTTATGTAATTCTACCTAATAATTATGATTATGCTATTAACCGATTCATACCCAATTGTAGTATTTACTGATTTCTATCTATTGATTGCTGATCAAAAAATAGTGACCAATCAGAAAGATACCCGATTTATCAGCGTTCGACTTATGTTAAGATATTGAATTCTTTCCTATTATTATTATATCTATAATATTTTCTGAGAATAATTAAAAGTAATTAAAATTGTATAATATAATTAAAATATATTAATAAATTATTTTACAATTAAATTCTCTTACAAATCCTAAATCAAAAATTAATAATACTACTAATCTTTTATCTTTTCAATGTAACAAGATATTCTGAATAATTAATATTATAATATATGGGAAGCAATCAGTAGAAAAGAGGAAATCCCAAATCTTTGTTAATTTTTATTATTAATCTAATTTTAGTACATGACCGAGATCAGCCAATTGATAATATAAATTTTAACCAAAATTTGGATTTTTTCCTTTTCTACTGACTGCCTCCCATATGTTAACTTTGGCAAATTTAAAGAAAAATATGAATAAGCACAATAAACTGATAAATAGTTACTTGAATATTTAAATGAGAGATAATGAGTATAACAAGCTTTATTAAAAGGTAAGTGATTCTTTTTTTCTAAGTTTTTATATTATTACTTATATTAAAATCATAATTTAAAATATAGGCTAATATAAAATTTAGAATTGATTTTATTAAAATTGAATTAATCAAAAATTGATTAGAATTGATTTAATCAAAAAAATCAAAAATCAAATAAAAAAATCAAATCTATTTTATTAATAAAGTAAGTATAAAATAAAATAAAGTTAAGTATAAAATTGAATAATACTTTGTTTATTGATAAAAAAGGTAATAAAATTAGGGAACAGAATTCGTTCAAAGTCTGAAGCATGGTATATAAATTAGTGTCTTGCACAGATCAGATCAGATTGGATTTAAGCAAAATTCGATTTGATCTGAATCTGAAAAATCCGAATCTGATTCGATGTGAATCTGATAAATCTGAATCCAAATTCATATCTGAATCTGACAAATCCGAATCCGTATCTGTATCTGATAGATCAAAAATTTTTTTTAACAAAATCTGCCTTCGCCATTCGGAATAGCGTTTTAATATTAAAAAAACAACAAAATTGTTATTTTTTTAACAAAAATTTGCTTCCGACGTTCAGAATGGCGTTTTAATGTTAAAATAACAATTTTGTTGTTTTTTTAACAAAAATCCGCCTCTGATGTTCGGAACAGTGTTTTAACATTAAAAAAACAACAAAATTGTTGTTTTTTTAACAAAAATCACCTTCGTCGTTCAGAACAGCGTTTTAACAAAAATCCACCTCCGATGTTCGGAACGGCGTTTTAACGTTAAAAAAACAACAATTTTGTTATTTTTTTAACAAAAATCTGCCTCTGACGTTCGGAAAGGTGTTTTAATGTTAAAAAAACACAATTTTGTTATTTTTTTTAACAAAAATCCGCCTCTGACGTTCAGATCGGCATTTTTATATAAAAAATTAATAAAAATTGATCTTTTTATTAATAAATACCGTGTTGTTAGTGATAGTCTAGTTATGAAGCATTAGTATTGCACCAATTACAATTAGCGAATGATGATCCCATCGATTATAGATCTCAACTTTCTCTAATTTCTATGATTTCTATCATTTCTCTAATTTCTTAGCGATCTTAGCGATCTATAATTTCT
>CAMKVN010002444.1:0-13562 GCA_946474995.1 Funneliformis geosporum
ACGACTATTGCGTCATGGACACGGTCAAGATTACCTAACCAATAATTTTTCACCTTGTCTAAGGCATGCTGTTCGCTTTCAGAATACGCAACTTCAATAATAAGATTTGGCCAGGGTTCGTCCTGGGATCATAAAATGTAAAATCTTGGTGCTAAAAGTTCATGATCAAAATTACCAATAGTACCTCTCCGTCGCTTCCGTTTGGTGGTTGTACTCGTGGTTTTTTAGGTCGAAAACTTGCATCAGCTTCCTTGCCGAAATTGTCGGCACGAGTTCCTTAAGAAAACAAATATTAATCTAATATTGCAAACATAAAGCTGAAGCAGTTAGTGTATTAATAATTACGAGTTGCGCCAAGACCCCCGATTGCGGCATTAGTTCGTTTAACAGGATGACATTTCTCTAATATTTCTGAGGTGATCGAAACAACAAAGGTTTCGTGGTGCTTTAATGGGAGTTCATAAATGATGATTTCATAATTGATCCATTCCCAAAGACCATGGACGTTAAATTCATCTGTGCGTTTTTCATACTCATCTAATGTAATTTCCTTGGCAATGACATATGGAAGTCTTGGTGTTATCAGCAAAATTTTTATATAAATCACATGCCATAAAATATTTGGTAAACTTTAGAACAAATTACTTGGCCTCTTCCCATTTTGCTTGTGGGTGTATGTTACCCTCTTCCCACCATAATCGGCGGAGCTTTCTTAATTCTTCGTCTTCAATAGACTTATGAACATCAGAAGTGCTATCGTTACAGAAAAATTCTTGGTTAGCCAAAAATTAAATGCGAAGTATCAGTTGTCAATATTTATTTACCTTTTATTAGAGCTTGTGGAAGTAGCGAGGGTAGTGGAGGTAGTGGAAGTAGTGACGCTCTCTACGTTAAATGAACTGCTATTATCCTACCCTCCAGGGATTTTAAACGAAGTAGAACATTACATACCACTGGTTTCTGGACTGTTACTTTTCCTAATTCTTCTAACATTATAAGAGCTAGAGTAGTAATCGCCATAAAAAGAGGTTGACATCTTTAGTTACTTTGCGAGTATGTGGGAAAGTTTTTGAAAGAACAATCAATTAATATATCATTTCTCATACCCTTTTAATAATCGATAATTGATAAAGCGGAGAGGGTAGCGTTATCTTATTGGTTAAGTGGAAGTTAAAAAACATTTTAGTATTTTAGTTATCAATGTTGTGTTACACACGTGCAAAATGATCGAAAATTCACGTTTATATTAAAATTTATTATAGAGAAAGTTGATATTTTATTAATAGATTCATGATGAATAACTAATATATTTCATGTAACGCCCATGATAAAAATGATTTCGTAATAAATATATCATGTGTTACTTACTAACTTTATCAATAAATAAACTTTTAGCAATTAAAACGAAACCATATAATAATAAACAATTAAAACTATCCGTTAGCTTCTAAATAATATTTACAACCCAACATCAAAAAGTATTATTGAACTAGAAAAAGCAATTTCAATTATCAAAAAAATAATTCAAGTGCTCAAAATACCGAAAAAGCAACGAAAAATGGCGAAAAAATATGACTGATTTTTATCCACAAGAGGATATAAAATTCGATTATATTATTTCGGACATTTATATTAGAAAATCAAGTGGCTGCTATTAAAAAAAAAAGAGGGACTGAATATACAGCAATATAAATGATTTAACGAATGTCATTATCTAAATGAAATAATTTTAACACTATTCTATATTAAATAAATTCATTGATGAATAATTTCCCAGTACACTTTTATAAAACCTGCCATGAGAAAAAAAGAAATTTAATTTAGTAATTATAATTTACTCTTATATATTTACGTCAAAATAAGCAAGCTTAAATTTTATAATAATGCATAATTATGTAAATTTACGAGATCATTACGTAAACTTTAGGAGATAAATCAGTTATATCTTCTGATTCTAAGTAAAATTTTACTATTCCAATTAGCCAGGATATAACTAATACTAATAGACTGTATACAATCACAATTCGACAGGATCGTAGCATCCTCAAGGCGCCTTATCTTTGGCATTTCTTACATTGCCAGCGATGGTAATCGGCATACTATATCTCAGAGCCAAGTGAACAAAGTTTCGTGGCGAGTTGCATAATATCGTTTTTTTTTGTTGCCATGTATTTTTACCAATTTTTTAAAGAAAATTCCAATTAAAAATGTTCATATATCGTCATATGTTAGCAGCGGTTGTTGCTTCAGTTGTTGCTGTTTTAACCGGTGATGAGTAAAGCTTGTCTCATTCTTTTATAATATTAAAAACAATAGTTTTAGAAAGAATTTTATTTTATGTTAAATGCGGTAAATCATATATGTTGTAAAGAAAAAAAATTTTTTTTGAATAAATTACGTATATATTAAGTTTGAGGATCTATTAAATCGTATTCTCATTCTATAAATTCAAGCTTTTTAAAATCTTGTTTTGTTTTGTTATCATAAATGTTGTTAGATTACATTAAACATTTTCTATCTCATAAAGTTTAACGAAAATGGCAAAAAATTGGATTCGGATTAATTTGTTATGCCAATAAAATAATAAAATGAGAAAGTTATCAGTAAATTTTTTAAACATTAATTTCGTAATGCACAGTCTTTAATAAGATAATAAATGAGGGTATAGTTTCAAATATTTTTAAATAAATATAAAAAATTTTGAACGTCTATTTAAACTTCTCGCTTCAGAGGTCACGTTACCTAAATATAGAAACTCGTCATCAAATATTTGCATGTTATGAGAATGTAAATTTCATGCAATGAAGCTTATAATAGTTTATACTTTTTTTACAATATTAATTTGGAAACAGTCCTAAGCATCCATCCCCTCGATCAAAAATTATTTTTTTTTAAAAAAATAAATCTACAATACATGAAACTTTTTTCAGCATAAAATATCAACAAACAAAAGTGGATCGTAACATCTAGTTTGCACTTTGGTAACAAAAAATAGGTTCAAAGTTTCGTTTATAACCTCATAACAGAGAAACGAAACAACGATTAGAAAGGGAAAACAATTTGACTCGAGTGTAGATCTTATCCATATAAGGTAACCTGTCACACATTTCGGATATGCCATATTTACAATTGATGACGTAACCCGTGAGAAGATTGATCTAATCCATTAAATGGACGTCTCGTTTATTTTTGATCGTCATATTCGTATAATTAGAAAAGTTATAAAACGGATCTCCAAACCATGTATGTCACCTTCATTCCAAAACATTTTGCGATTTGGTATGTATCAGTATTTTTCTGAAAAAGAGAACGTTTTGAAAGATTTGAAAGAAGGTTTAAAGAATATTAAAAAATGGTTATAAATTATTTTTTAGGAATTATATAAAAAAATGTTTCAACGAAGATTAATACGACAAATGCGTAGAACTGTGCCAAGACCTTCTTCGACAGCTGTATCTTCTTTTATTCCCTATTCTTCTGCAGCTGTCACTTCTTCTGATCCGTCTACAGCTGTTGGTTCTGTACCCCCCATTGTTTTAGTTCCTCCCCTCCCCTTGTTTCAGTTCCTCCACCTCCTTTAGTTTCAGTCCCTCCCCCTCCCGCTCCCGTTACCACAACCAACCTCGCCCTATTGCTCGTATTCGTAGTTATTCTAGGTGGCCAGAGCCGATGGATCTTGATCCACCTGGCATTTTTGTTAAGACCCCTTATATTCCCCACCTAGTCAATGGCCAGAGCCAATCTATGTTGCCATTGATTATGGTTTTTACCCCTTCCCCCTTCGTTTTTAACTTGGTCACCTCTCTTTCTTTTTTGGTCTTGGCACAAAATACTATTTTTTCAAAAAAAAAAAAATTCTACTCCCCCTTTGACAAACTTTCACTAGGATGCTTTTGATAAGCATGACTACGATACTACGGTGTGTCGTATCTATTATATGAAGTTGTCTGTTTTCTCTTTCCTTTTTTTGATTTTAAAATAATCCCCCCTTTGGCCAACATTATTTGTTGATCACAATTTTTTACGATTTTGTGTTGATTTTTACTCTGAAATTATGTTGATTTCAGCCGGAATTATAATCGCGATTTTTGCGCGATTTTTGCGATAAAATCACGCTCGAATTTTGAAACGCGTCCTGGACACCCTAGCCACTTCATCCGTATTTTGTAGTTTAGAACTTTTTTTAAAAAATTTCGATAATGTTTTGAGGTGAAATTTTTATATTTATTTTATAACATTATTATATTCGTATGCATTTTCTTTATTTTCACCTCAAATGACTCAACTTTTTTTTAACCTGAACGAAGCTTGCCACCTCTAACGCGGTGTTCAGAAGAAACTGTTGTAGGTTAACCTAAATCTGGCTAAGTTAATGCTAAATTTGAACATATTTCAGCCTAAAAATCATATTTGATAAAGTAAAATTGATTTTTTCCGGCAGTTTCCCCCCTTCTATTGCAAAGGCCCCATATGTTCATATGTTTTAATAAAAAATTTTTTTTTATAATAAAATAAATAAATCGTAAAATGTCTAAAAACGATGATCAATTCTGAGCCTGAAAGCAATATCGATCGAACAATTTAAAATTCCTAAAATTTCGAATAGAATAGAACTCAATAAAAAAAAAAAATTTAATTAAAATAAATTGATATATAAAATATTGTTGTCGTTATAATTATAGAGCTATTTGTTATGCTTACACTCCCAATTTAATACTGTGCCGGGAAAATTTGATAATTCTGAAGTAAACAATTTATAATAATCCAAAGTAAATTTTATTTGTTATTTAATTTTTTTTTTTACTTTAAGGTAAAAAAACTAACATTAAAACGAAACTTTGCAATAAAACTTACTACTTTTATCTTTTAAAAAAGTTTTTACACAAAAGTTTTATTTACATAATCTAGGTTATGAATTTTAATAAACGTCAAAAAGTTGAGTTTGCTGGAAATTGTTATAAATGCAAATTAATAATACATAACAAGTTAAATAATCATGAATGCTATTCGGAACCATTTAATACACCAAAATGATTTTGAAGATTGTTCATTAGAACTTTAGAGACTTGTTCTTCAGATACCAATACTAAAAAGAGTAAAATAATTTCACCAATTATTAATCCAAGTTTTAACTTGTTAGTTCCAATGATCGTAGTTGCCCCTCACTTCAGGAATGTTCCAAGTAAAAGGTTAAATGGTCGTATCCAAAATCGCGTTGCCATTATAGGGTATACTGTAATCCACATTAACACCGCCATGTTTAATCATTCTACCATCTTGCGCTACAAATTAAAAATCATCTTAATTAGTTTTTTATATAAGATAAAAAATATACTTCCTACTGCGTCATGTTCTCTACGTATTGAATGCAAAGCATTAATTGCGTACTTGATTAAAAATAGACTTTAAATATAGAATCCATCAAAATTTAATATACCCAAACATTTTCCTATACTTCATATATTGTATAATAAACGTAAATTAGCTCACGGAATACCTTCAATTACACATCTTTCCATATGGAAGGATTGTTGCGGCATGATGAAAATCTTGAACTTTTGCTGAAACGTCAGGGATGTCATGCATCAATACCATCATGAAAATTCCCTTAATGGATTTAAACTTATATATTAATTCATTCAGTGGATTACTCCAAAGTATTGAAACAAATAATGGATTTTCTGGTATTGCCTTAGAATACTCCCCACCTAAATTATGTGTATAATTTGCAACACATGGGTCTACCGAACGTATTGTCCACGTAGAATCTGTAACTTTGAAAGGTTTTGACATGTCAAGAGTGAGAAGTTGCTGTAATAATTAATAAATTATTTGTTCTTTACTTGTTAGTGCAACACATTGTAGTACATTTTTCTTTCTACTCGGCGAATGAAAACTTTAAAATTTGATCCAATTACAGTCGTGGGTAAAACTTGTTTTGATACAGTTTCGAATTTGGAACAATTTATTACATATAGTTTATATTCAACGGTGCCGTTAAAATCTATGGAACCTTTGGTTCTAAAATATCTCTCGAAAGTTAATGTAATGCATAAAAAAAATTACTTTTTTCTAAACATTAAATAACCACCTTATTATGGTTTGTCCAAATATTTTGAAATATATATTTTAATTGAATTTTAATTTTAACAAAAAAAAAGATTTAATTCTTTTAAGCGACTCATTACTGCATCTGTAAACATCCGTGTTATGAATATTGGGGGTGTACTTCCGTTTGATATGGGCGTCAAATTGTAAACATAATCTTTACCTAAAAAAGTATTATGATTTCCGATTAAAGTATAATGGATCCATAAATAATTATAATATTTTCCGACATTTTGCATTCTAACTAAATATAACTAATCATTTTACCAAAAGAAAACTCATTAACATATAAAAATTCAAATCAAGTTATCACATAAAAAAAAATTGTCTCCCTCCTTTTCAAAAAAAAAAAAAAATAAAACTATAAATAATTTTCTCTGACGATAATAAAGTTGATCTTCAGGGACAAAAGATTTAGATTTTCAACTTTTAAGCTAAAAAAAAATATATATCGATACAATTGATTGTCATTCTTTCATTTTACTACATGAATTACATGTATGTACAGTAGATGCTCAACATGCTTGTGATGTGATAAAAAAAGACATCGGTTAAACTAGGCTTTTTTGACATTATCACTTATCGTTATTAGGTTAGCATGTTATATATCTTTTTTGTGTGCAAAAAACCATTCGGATTCTTTAAAAAAAAAAAATTTTTTTTGAAACAATTAGGTCGCACAAATTAAATTACTCGTTTCATTTTCTGTTTGAACGATTATAAACATGCAATTACAAATAAATCATTAATTACATTTTCTCAATGACATGATTATATTTTCACAATTTGTCGTTTAATTTTTATAAAATAAAAAAATAAATTTTTTTTACCCTTTTTTTTATTACATAAATGTTTTTTATATTGGTTTCAAAAACAACGATTTTTTTTTTAAAAAAAAAAAATTCTTTGGAACCCCTTGTGGCGATACAAATACAAAATTTTAAAACGAAACCATTTATTGGTGGAAAAAGAGAAAAAAGGAGAAGAATCCTTTTTTTGTATTTTTAGAAATTCTAGAATAAAAAAAAAAATAAATGTTCACATCAAAATTAATAAACCTTAAAATTAACTTTATATTATGTAAGAGAAAATAAATTCCTTAAATTTATGTAGATAAGCTGATGACAAATAAAATTTGAACGACCGTACAAATAAAAAAACAAAAAAATAAAACTATGCTATTTATGGCGGGCGCAAACATCCAAAATCACATTTCCATTTTAAATCCTTCCCGCGAACATCTCATGCAAATATGTGTTTGGTTGATTTAAATCCGCATATGGATCATTGTGTAGCATATCTTGGAAAAATGTATAAAAACTCCGGAAATTCTTTTACTGTTCACTTTTTTCAAACTTGATTCATTCCTCAATTTTCTTCTTAAAACCACCATTTTTTTTTTTTTTTTTTTTTTTTTTTTTTTTTTTTATAAAAAAAAAAAATTTATCAATTTTCGTGTTCAACTTTCATATCGTAACGTAAAGAAGAAAAAAAAAGTTCCTTACCTGTCCTTATAAATTTTTTTTCCTTTTTTTAAAAATCAAATTTTTAAAAAAAATTTTTTTTTTTTTTTGTTATATCACACTTTCATACTCATACAATAAACATGTCGAGTTATTCTTTATTAATTGATTTATTATTCGCAATCTTGATCGAATCACAAAATGATGGTAAAACTTTTATAGAGACAAAGAATTTAATTATTCAAAAAATCATTGAATACGGTCGATCGACAAAAGACTTCTTCGAATGGCTCAAAGGCCATCATACACAATCAAAAAGCGTTTTATTCCTTGGAATCCTTCATTATTACGATGTTGGCTCTGATGGTAATCATAGCGAAGGCTTCATGTGCTTCTTAAAAACCGCAAATACTCATCCTATAGCTCAAGTTTATTTAAGCAGATGTTATAGTAGAAAATTTGGAACGGATATGAATCATGATTTGGCATTTCATCTGATACATGGAGCCGCTCAGAATGGTAGTCCTGCCGCACAGAATGAACTCGGTTATGCGTATGAGAATGGTGAAGGGACGGAGAGGAATTTAGAAAAAGCATTCTTTTGGTATAAGAAAGCGGCGGAAAAGGGTAACAAGGCCGCGCAAAATAACCTCGCAGGATTATATGAGCTTGATGAAGGGATAGAAAGAGATCTAAAAAAAGCCTTCTTTTGGTATCAAAAAGCTGCTAGTAATGGATCTATTGAAGCTGAATTTAATATTGGTTATTTATACGAAAATGGTGAAGGAGTAGATCAGAGTTACGAATCTGCCTTTCATTGGTACCAAAAAGCAGCCGAAAATGGAAGCATTAAAGCTCAAAATAATCTTGCTCATTTATACAAAAATAATAAAGGAATCGAACGAAATTTTGAGTTGGCCTTTTTTTGGTATAATCGGGCAGCGGAAAATGGTTTATCCGTTGCGATGAAAAATCTGGCTACATGTTATAAAAACGGTGAAGGAACCGAAAAGAATTTGGAAAAGTCCTTATACTGGAATCAGAAAGCAGCTGAAAGTGGAAGTGTTAGTGCGCAAATTAATCTTGCATTGGCGTATAAAAATGGTGAAGGAGTAGAGAAGGATTTAGAAAAAGCTTTCCATTGGTATAAAGAGGCGTCGGAAAACGATCACGAAATCGCAATGTTGAATTTATCCATGTGTTACAAAAATGGCGAAGGAACGGAGAAAGATTCGTATAATGCTTTTTGTTGGTGTAAAAAGGCGGTGGATAATAATAATAATGATGCGATTTATTGTTTAGCCAAGTTTTATCATCTTGGTGAAGGTACAAAAAAGGATTTAGAAAAGGCTCTTTATTGGTATCAGAAAACAGCAGAAGATGGGAATATTTTTGCGCAAATGAAACTTGCTCAATTATATGAAGATGGAACAGAAATAAAAAAGAATCCTGAATCAGCCATGTACTGGTATCTAAAGGTAGAAGAAAATGTAGATATTGAGGCGCAGAATGATCTTGGTCATTCATATGAACATGGTACAGAGACGGGGAAAGATTTGGAAAAGGCAATCGAATGGTATAACAAAGCAGCAGATAATGGACTGGCCGAGGCGCAATTTAATCTTGCAAACTTATATTATAATATCATCACAATGAAAGACTTAAAATTAGCATTTTATTGGTATCAGAGATCGGCCGAAAATAAAAATATCAAAGCACAAAATAGACTAGGTTATTTATTAGAAAATGGCGAAGGTGAAGAAATAGATTTAAATAGAGCCTTTTATTGGTATCAAAAAGCCGCAGAGAATGGTGATATGGAATCACAAAATAAACTCGGCTTTCTATATAAAAGTGGTAGTTGTGTAGCAAAGAATTTAGAAACATCCCTTTACTGGTATCAAATGGCAGCCAATAATGGAAGTATTGACGCTCAAAATAATGTTGCAAGCTTTTATTACGAGGGTGAGGGAACAGAAAAAGATTTGGAAAAAGCATTTCATTGGTATGAAAAAGCTGCGGAAAAAGGAAATATTGAAGCAATGAAAAATTTGTATAAATTATATAAAAATGGTGAAGGAACTGAACGAAATTTAGAAAGAGCCGCTTATTGGTGTCAAAAAGTAGCAGAGATTGAAAATGATACGCAAGATTATGTTACATTTTACCATAAAGACAGTGAAATAATGGAAACTGAATGTGAAAATGATCCTATAACTTCATTTGAAAATGATGAGATAATAGATGAAAATGAAGAAATAGTTGAATGTTTTGAAAATCATTCTAAATGGTATCAAGAAGCTGAGAATGGAAATATAAAGGCGCAGTTTAATCTTGCAGAATTATATTATAACAATAAAGAAATAAAGGATAATTTAGAAAAAGCATATTATTGGTATAAGAAAGCAGCGGAAAATGGATTTGTTGCAGCACAATTTAGTCTTGCAAATTTATATTACAATGACAAGGGAACGGAAAAAGATTTGGAAAAAGCCTTCTATTGGTATCAAAAAGCCGCCAAGGGTGAAAACGTCGAAGCCCAAAATAACCTTGGTTATTTATATGAAAGTGGTAAAGGTGTATCAAAGGATTTAAAAGAAGCATTCCATTGGTATAAAGAAGCGGCAATAAATAATGATGAAACCGCAATGTGTAATTTAGCCATATGTTACAAGAATGGCAAAGGAACAGAAAAAGATTTAGTACAATCCATTCATTGGTATAAAAAAGCAGCTGAACATGACAATATAGAAGCGCAAAATAATCTTGGATATTTGTATGAGAATGGTGAACTTGTTGAAAAAGATTTAAAAAGTGCTCTGTATTGGTATAAAACAGCTGCAAAAAATGGATTTGTTAAAGCGCAATTTAACCTTGGTTATGCTTATAAAAATGGTAAAGGAACAAAAACGAATTTTGAAAAGGCTTTTCACTGGTATAAAAAAGCGGCAGAAGGTGATTGTGGAGTCGCGCAATATAATCTTGCATTATTATATGAAAATGGGGAAGGAACAGAAAAGAATTTAGAAAATGCCTTTTATTGGTATAAAAAATCAGCGGAAGGTGAAAATTCTAAAGCACAATTTAACCTTGCATCGTTATATGAAAATGGCAAAGGAACAGAAAAGAATTTAGAGCAGGCATTTTATTGGTATGAAAGATCTGCATCAAATGAAAATATAGAAGGTCAAGATCATCTTGCATTATTATATGAACATGGTAGGGGAACAGAAAAGAATTTAGCGAAGGCATTCTATTGGTATCGCAAGTCAGCAGAAAATGGATATGTAGAAGCTCAAAACCACCTTGCATCATCATATGAAAATGGTAAAGGAACTACAATAAATTTAAACAAAGCCTTATATTGGTATAAAATAGCTTCAAAAAATGGAAGTATTGAAGCGCTTAATAATATTGGCAGTTTTTATGAAAATAACGAAGGTGTGAAAAATTTTAAAAAGGCCCTTCAATGGTATCAAAAAGCAGCAAGAAAGGGAAGCTCCAAAGCAAAAAATAGCCTTGGGTTAATGTACGAAAATGGTTTAGGAGTTGAAAAAAATTTGAAAAAGGCTTTACATTATTATCGAAAAGCAGCAGCCGAAGGGTTTGAGATTGCACAATATAACCTAGCATTATCATATGAAAATGGCGAAGGAACAGAAAAGAATTTAGAAAGGGCCTTTAATTGGTATAAAAAGTCGGCCGAAAATGGACATGTCGAAGCGCAATATAATCTCGCATTATCATATGAAAATGGTGAAGGAACAGCAACGAATTTTCCAATGGCATTTTATTGGTATCAAAAGGCAGCGGAGCGTGAATTCGTAGATGCACAATATAATCTTGCATTGTTATATGAAGATGGTGAGGGGTCAGAAAAGAATTTAGAAAGGGCTTTTTATTGGTATCAAAAAGCCGCGGAAAATGGAAAGAAGGAAGCGCAAGATAGTCTTGCAAGATATTATTATAAAGGCGAAGGAACAGAAAAAAATGTCGAGAAAGCTTTTTATTGGTATAAAAAAGCAGCAAAACGTAATTTCAAAGATGCGCAATATCAACTTGCACTTTTATATTATGAAGGTGAAGGGATTAAAATGAATTTGAAAAAGGCCTCATATTGGTTTCAACTAGCTGCTTCAAATGGGTGTGTTAAGGCTGAACGTTATCTTGTTGGTAAGTCTTTTTTAATGTAACAATTATCTTCAAAAAATATTTCTTCTTATATAATTCTAATAATCTTTTATACTTGTTAAAAGGTAAAAGAAAATTTGACAACAATATTCGTGATGATGATATCAATGGTATATTATTTTTCTTTTTATTTTTAAGTAACTTGATGATCAATGTATTTAATTATTTTTTTTTTTTTTTTCAAAAATGTTAATAGATGAAAGCAGTAACAGTAAAAAATTTAAATTCGACGTAAATATTTATTAATTAATATTTTAGAATCAAGGATGTGAGATTTTATAAATAATCCATTTTGTTTAAAAAATATTGTATATAGTAATTATATATAAATAACAAAGTTTGCTTTTTGAAAACTAATCTAATCTGATTCAATAAAAATTTTTTCCGTGATACAAAACCAATTTTATAAAATTAAATGAATCGTTTTATTATATTATTATTGTCACACGAGAAATGTGACAAAAAAAATAATAATAATAACAAATATAAATACTTATATTATATAATGGCATGACTTGCATTAAACCTTGACACAATGGGCTGAGGCCGTCATTTTTACGTCATCCTTATTCGTAAAAATAAAAAAGAAAATATTTCATGTATTGAACTTAAAACTAATCGAAGATTTTTCCGAATATAGTAAAATGTTCGTGTTACTTCAATACAAGCATGGGATTGGCTAAATTTTATCTTTTGGTTTTTAAAAAATCGTCAAATTACCTTTCAAAAATGAATTTCACAAATTTTATTTTCAAAGAATGCTCTTGTCTTGAAATCACTCAAAAATAACGTAACTTTTCTCATGGAAGGAATTCACATTATAATTTTTCCTATTCGAACCAAAAAATAATACTTTTTGATGTTTGTAAGCGAAGTGCGAATTGTTCAGGAAAGAATGGTAGCAAATATGCAAATGAATTGCATAATATCTTTGATTCATCGAGTTAGATAAGTGCTCTTTTGAAACTAACGAATAATGCATCAAGCTCGAATTGTGCAGCTAGCTATCCACTGTGTCACAAAATTTAACTTATTGAGATACTTGCCGATCGAAAAACAAAACTGGTAGCTAATGTTAACGTTACGTGATCTACCAAGTGAATTTCTTTCTTTAAAAATAAAAATGAAAAATTGACAATACTTCAAACGAATTGATTAATTGGAATGATGAACATATTTTAAGAAAAAATATCAAATTTTATAAAAAGAAACATTTTATTGATTTTCAAAAGATAGGTACAGGCGGTACAGGCTTTGGAAAAGTCTATCGATCGCGCAAATTTGAAAAGTTCGAAGCTAGCATTAAAATCCTTTCATACCTTTAACGATGCACTGTAAAAGTACTTGTTCGCGAGGTAATTAATATATATCTTATTTCAGTTTAAAGTAAAAATAAAAAAACTAAAATTTATTTATTCATAATTTAGTTTGGGGATTAATTATCATAGTAATATCATCCGCTTTTTTTTGGGATTACATCAAATATAGGTATAAAATTTTAAAATGGTTATTTATCCTTTTATATTATTTATTTGTAACTCATATATATATATATAATTTTTTTTGTAAAAAAAAAAAAAAAAAAAAAAAAAAATTCAAAATGACGTGAAATTTATTGGTTAGTGATGGAATATGCTGTTGGCGGCAGTGTTGTAGTTAGGACACTGATGGGACACTGATGGGACATAGTTGGGACATATAGTTGGGACATATAGCTGGGACAGCGTCACAAAGTAACGCCCGATTTTTAATGTGTAACGTTATACAGTATTTATTGCCATCCTTATCCGTATTTTGATC
>CAMKVN010002445.1:0-13561 GCA_946474995.1 Funneliformis geosporum
GTAGTTTTGTTTTGTTTAGTAGTGATTTTAGTAAAGAAAAGTAGAAATAAAAAACATTAAATTGCCTATGGTCAGAATGATAAAAATAGCAAATTAGTATAATCATAAAATCAATTGCTACCTAATTTGTTATAAAGAACTTAATTGTCAAGTAGTGGTTGTAAAACAAATAAAAGAAAATAATAAAAGTATATAAAAATATGGTAAACGCACAACAATGACTAGACAAAAATTATCCTAAAGAAAGTAGGAAAGATGTAAATGAACTAAGTGTTGAAAATAAAAACCTAGAAGGATCTTTAGATTTGAGTGATTTCAAGAATCTAGAAAAATTAGATTGTTCTCATAATCAACTCACTAATTTGAATCTCTCTCAGAATTCACAATTAGAAGAGATTTATGTTGATAGTAATAAAAATGATCTTACAAAAGAAAATGAATTTTTAAAGTCTAAGGATTGAATTTCTTATAATGAAGGTTATGGGTGATATATAAGAAAAAGAAATGCTCAAGAATGATTAAACAAAGAATTTCCTAAAAATGAGACAAGCGAATATTTAGGTTGTGAGGGTAAAAAAAGAAATGAGATTGAGAAATTGAACATTAGCGAAAAAGGTCTAGAAGGAAATTTGGACTTAAATGATTTTGTTAATCTTAAAGAACTTAATTGTTCCAAAAATAATTTAACTTCTCTAAATATTAATAGTTTATTTAGTTTAAAAAGTCTCGACTGTTCTTCTAATTTGCTAACTAATTTAGATTTGACTAATAATTTACAACTAGAGGACTGATTCAATATTAGCAATAACAATTTCCCAAAGCAAGATTTAACTTTTTTAAGTCATTTGGTTAATTTGAAAAGAGTTTGAGTGGGAAATAGTGGAGAACGCACTAACTGAGGCAGAATCCAACAAGGAATTTATAATCGTTTTTATGGTTCTTTAGAATACTTTCGGAATTTCACCAAACTAGAAAACCTAAATATCAAAAATACAGATGTTGGTTACGGTTTGGAATACCTACCAAGAAATGTTGCATATGTCGATTGTCTATCAGAGGAAAGACTTGAGTCAAGAGCAAATGACATTTATGAGGAGTTGCAACCTTTCGTAGACTATAATAAAGGCGAAGAGGGTGTTAAAAAATGAAGAGAAGTTAAGATAGATAAAAAACTTTCGCTAGTTACTTCACCTCTTCTCCCTCCCTTGTTAATTGGCAAAAATAAACAAAAAAATGAATACACGAGTAAACTTGCCAAGTTGGTAGAGCAAATCCAAAATCAAAGACACCAAGATAAACTGCTAGCCAACATCTCGAAAATAAACTATAATGAGATACATTTAAATAAATGAAAAGTAGTTAAAAACAACGAAACATTGTTTCTCAAAGAATTACCAACTAGGCTTTACAGTATAAAAAAAGACAAAGTAGAAGAAACTAAAGGTAAGGACATTAAAAGTTATGCTATTCTTTCTTATGTCTGAGGAGATCCGAGTGTAAAAGCGACTGCAGAAATGGAAAGTTATCCCTGATGAAAAAATAACCTTACAGTTTCCGGTAATAAGTCTTTGCATAAATCTATTCAAACTTGTAATTTGTTAGATATTGATCATATTTGAATAGATCAATTATGTATTATTCAAGAAGGTGAAGAAGCAACAAAAGATAAAGAAAATGAAATTCCTAAAATGAGACAGTATTATAGCAATGCCGAGGTAACTTTAATAGCCTTAGATGATGAAGTGGGTGATGTAAATAATACCAGTTTAATTGACATATTAAGTAAAGCAATTAACTCCGAATGATTTACTCGCTCTTGAACTTTCCAAGAGGGTTGACTAAGTAAACACACTATTTTTATGTTTGATGACAATTTAATGGATGGATGAGCAATTGCTGGAACTTGAGCATTAAATCAAGCATCTTACACTGATGTTGGAAAGTATAACAGCAGAAATGAATTTAATAAAGGAACTAAAAAAATCGCTACTCCAGTAGGCTGAGTTTATTATCGAGATGGTTATGATGAAAATGATAAAGTAGAAATGACTTTGAGTCAAGCTTTAAAGGCGATTAAAAGTCGAGGCAGAAGTGTACCGGTAGATGGTATCTATTCCATTTTAGGTCTGCTTCCTTATGGTAATCAAGTGAAACCCAAATATAAAACTGCAAAGGGCAAACAATACCCCTCCTACGAGAAAAGCGATGTTGAGGAAGCTTTAATCGATGTGATGAAAATAGCAGTTGAGAATGGATATGCTGAACCCTTGTCTTGATATGGAGAAAGCAACACCACAGATGGCTTGTGCTGGATGCCTGACATAGTGTTTAATAAATGACCAGAAGGTAAGAAATGGGAAGAATTATCAGAGAAAGAAAAGAAGGATCAACAAAAAAATGGTTCTACTAGTATCGAAGGCGAAATTGAAGTTACATTCCCTAAAACTGCACATGAAAAATTATTACCTTTCGGAAAAGAAGGTATTGAATTATTTGCCACTAATTACATTATAGAAAAAGCAGATGAAAGTATAAATAAAGTAGAAGAAGGATTTGAAACTGATGAAGGACTTTATGAAAAGAATATTACAGTAAGAGCAGTGAGGTTGTCTTGATGAGCAGGGCAAAGAAAAACAGACGATAATGAAGCCATTAAAACATCAATAATTGGAACATTAGAAACTTTGAAGTTAGCCAAAGAAAATGACTTTTTAGTAATTTTCAATAAAGTGATTTGAAAAAGTAATAAACCTTTTTCTCTTTTGGTAAGAAAAACAGGGAAAAAAATATATTCCGAACGACTTAATTTAACTGATGCTTATCACCGAATAGGTTTAGTGGAATTAGGAAATGAAGAAGGGTTTAAGGAGGAAGGTAATTACATAGTAGTAGTCGGAACCAACAATTGTCAAAAACAAATGCATGAATCTAAACTTAGGTGCCAAATCCAACTTCCACCTAAATAATAAAAGTATTTATTGGATTTTTTAAAAAACCAAGAACTACATTACAAGTTAAAATTAATAATAAATAAATTAAGTGTAAAGCGGTTCTTTCAACAATTGCTTTCACTGAAAAAATTAATCATATAGTAAACAAAAAAGTTAGTTAATAAATAACCAACTAGTACTTATTTTTTATTAGTAAATGCCCCTATTTTAAAAGTAGGGGTTACTAATTTCTTACTAAAAAAATTATCAATCTAAGCAAATAGTAATTAGTTTAGTAAGTTAAAATATTAATTATATAGTAAAGTAATTTATTCCTTATAACCCCTTATGAATACTAATAATATCTTGTTTATAGATTTTATGGTTTATAGCAAAATAAAGAAAGTGTTTTAGCAAATATTTTTCCTAATTACTACCCAGTTGGTCGATTTTAATTATTACAATTTTATTATTTTTAGAATGGTTAAAATAAGTATTAATTTGCTTTAATTTTAATATCTCATGGAGCAGCCAAAGGAAAAAAAAACGTATTCTTATTTAATTTCCGTTGCCTATGATGGAAGCAATTTCGCTGGTTGAGCTATCCAACCCACGGAGTTCACAGTTCAAGGTTGTATTGAAAATATTCTCAGCAAAATATTTAGAAAAAAAGTTAGTATTTTAGCCGCCAGTCGTACCGATAAAGGAGTTCATGCCCGCGAACAAAAATTTACTTTTCGGCTCGATTGGCTCTTTTCCCAAGCAAGGTTATTTAGTTTATTGAAAAAAGCGCTTTGTAAATATGTTCTAGTTAAAAAAGTTGAAAAAGTAGATGATGGTTTTCACCCTATTCATCAAGTGCTCCGCAAAGAATATCGCTATTTTATTAATGTCGGTAAATACGATATCTTTCAAAAGAATTATCGTTGAGAGTATAATTTGCCCCTCAAAGTTAAAAAATTAAACCGCCTTCTCCAAATTTTCCAAGGCCAACATAATTTTTTTAATTATACTTATTGCCGTTGAAAAGAACGGGAAAAAGTAAACACCGAACGAGAAATTAACTCCCTAAAAAGTTGAAAAAGAAAAAATATCATTACCATTAGTATTATTGCTAAAAGTTTCATTCGCTATCAAATTAGAGCGATAATTGGAGAGGTAATTAGTTGCTATGAAGGAAAACAAACCGTTAATGACTTAAAAGAAAAATTGATTAAATTTAACCAAGCAAATTACAAGTATAAAAATATTGCTCCGGCTGCTGGTCTTTATCTATCAAAAATTGACTATGTGGGTAAAAAAAGAAATAAAACTTAACTAGTAGTTTTTTATCTAGCCGGAAGGGAGATTTTTTTTTTATTGAGAAGGTCGGTCATTTAGTTATTTTTTGGGTAATGATATGTCATTCTTGATTATCTTGCCGAGGTTATCCTTAATTAGCATAATTCCAGTTTCTACTGCTTGCTGGCGAATTTCTCTCCGTGAACCAAAAAAACGATATTCCTTACTAATTAAATCATCTTTAATAACTAAACCAATATATACCAAGCCTACTGGTTTATTTTCTTGGGTAGCAGATCCGGCATTACCCGTGAAACTAATGGCTAAGTCAGTTCCTAGTAATTGTCGAGAATTAGAAGCCATTTCCTTAGCACATTGGGCACTAATGGCTCCGTGTTCTTGGAGGGTTTTTTGAGAAACCTTGACTAATTTAGTTTTGGCTTCATTACTGTAAACAACAAAACCACCTTTAAACACTTGCCCCACTCCAGCAATTTCAGTAAACATTGTAGCAAATAATCCACCCGTCAAACTTTCACAACTAGCCAGGGTTAAGTTTTGTTTAGTAAGTAATTCAATTAAAGATTTCATTATTATTATATTTAAACGTAATTTAAGCAAGAAATTCCTTTAATTTTTTGGTCAATATTTCTTGTAATTCTTCTGGTTTGAAAAAATGACTACCATTAAATAAATTATCAAACTCAACTTGATAGCCTTTTTCTTTCAGCAACGTAGCCGATTGGTCGCCAATATAAGCAGGAATTATGTCGTCATAATAATTATGATAAAGAAAAAAAGGAATGATTTTATTCTCGGGTTTGGCTCAATTAAATATCTCATTCCGGCACGGCAAAAAAGCACTTAAACCAATAATTCCGGCTAAACGATAATCCGAAGTTAAACCGACCGCCAAAGCCACCGAGGCTCCTTGGGAATGACCGACCACCATAATTTTTTGCGGTGAGATACCAGCCTTGATCTCCCTTTGCACAATTTGCTTGATTTGGTTAACTGAATTTAGCAAGCCTCTTTTATCCTCCTTTAAACTCATAATATCACCAGGATTGCCTTTAATATTATACCAGGCTGGCATTTGTCAGCCTCCATTCATGCTTACCGAGATAGTGGAAGCTTGGGGGATAATAAACTTAATATGGGGAAAGTTTTTGGCTAATGGCTGGCAAATAGTTCGCTGGTTTTCAGCATTATTTCCTAAACCGTGCAGGAAAATTACACTGGCTGAATGCTTTGTGGTTGGTTGGATAACTATTTCTTTCAAGGATGAGGTTTTTTTATTTGGTTTGGCTTGCACTTGGTGGAAGATTATTATTCCTATTACCAAAAGCACCATTAAAAAAATGCTAATAACCCAAAAGTAAATATATTTTTTGGAGAAAATTTTAGGCATTGAAAACTATTACCGTGGTATTAAGTATTTTTAGGTTGAAAAAAAATGAAAAGTATTAAATTTAAGATATGAATGTAAAAGATTTTTTTGAGTTATTTTTTGTGATTGCGGCGGGAATAGCCATGCCTTTTATCGTAATTGGCAGCTATTTTAACTTTGTTCCCACTGGAAAACGCACTGAACCGCTAACTGTTTTTTTTCTAATTATTAGTATTATTTATGCTTTACTTTATTCTTATTTTTCTTGAAAGAGTTTAACCACTGATAATGGTAGTTGAAAGAGAATCGTAAAAGGAGAGAAGCCGACCGAAGAAAGGAAGCAGGAAGACAAGTAAAAAAATGGATAGGGTGAGTTCTTTTGAGTTTAGGGAGAAAAGATTAAGTATCAAAAAATAATAAAATGTCTATAATTGGTGGAATTCATGTTCCGGTAATGTTAAAAGAGACCCTTGATTATCTCAATTTAAAACCAGGAGGAGTTTATATTGACTGCACCTTTGGTAAAGGCGGTCATTCGAGAGCCATCCTCGAAAAATTAGTAAAAGGTAAATTAATTGCTTTTGAATGAGATGAAAAAAGTAGCCAATTGACTCAAAATGATAAAAATTTTTCCTCTCCGCAATTTTACCTTATTAATGATAATTTTGCTAATTTAGAAGAACATTTAGAAAAACTGGGTATTCAAGCAGTAGATGGATTTTTGTTTGACTTAGGACTTTCTTCGGATCAATTAGTTGAAGAAGATCGAGGATTCAGTTATCGTTTAAACTCACCACTTGATATGCGAATAAGCAAGGAAAATGAATTAAAAGCCGAAGAGATTATTAATAATTATTCTTGTGAAAAATTAGCCGATATTTTTTATCATTACGGGGAAGAAAGAAAAGCCCGGATGATTGCCCGAAAAATTTGCTACTGACGAGAAAAAGAAAAAATTGTCAACTCCGAACAATTAGTCGGGATAATTGCTTCCTGCTTTTCCCAAAAAGGTAATAAGCACCCCGCCCGCAAAGTATTTCAAGCCCTCCGAATCTTTATTAACCAAGAATTGGAAAATTTAACCAAAGCCTTAGAAGCGACCTTTAAATACCTTGCCAAAGAGGGAAGAATTGTGGTGATTAGTTATCATTCCTTAGAGGATAGAATTGTTAAACAAACTTTCAAAAAATATGCTTCTCCACACTTCCAAATTATCACTAAAAAACCCCTCATTCCTACTCGATTAGAGATAATTGAGAACCATCGGGCTCGGAGTGCCAAAATGAGGGTGATTGAACGAAAAGTCTAAAATATATATTATCAAATATGGAAGATTGAAAAGTTTACACCATCATTGTACCAGTGGTGCTTATAGTAGGAATAATCATAGGATTTCTTATTAGAAATTATATTTTAAAAAATCAAATGAAAGAATTGCAAAAGAAAATGCAAGAACCTGATAAAGAACAGGTAAGAAACATGTTATCAGCCTTAGGTAAAAAACCTTCAGAAGAGCAAGTTAACCGATTTATTAGCATGACTAAAAGTTCGGCCAAAAAAGGTCAGGATAATGCTAAAAAACTCTCCTTAAAAAAGAAAAAAAAATAAACATATGCGGGTTAATTTATTTTTAAAGTGTGGTGATTGCGAAAAAAGACATCAAAATTATCGAACTTCCAAAGCCAAAAAGCCCCAAGGGAAGAAATTAAGTTTAAAAAAATATTGTAAGTTCTGCCAAAAAACAGCAATTCATAAAGAAGAAGTTATTAAATAAAAGGTTATTGTTCAAAGATTAAAACAATAGAAAATTATAAAAAAGCGGGTGGGTTTATGCCAAAAATCCTATATAATATATTAAAGGATCATGGAATTTCAAAAACTACTAAACAAATTAAAAGAATTTAAAAGCGGTGTCGATTATATTTGCGTTTTGCCGATTGTAATAAGTGATAAGTATGAAAGCACTGAGTGTTATTCTATTATCTCGTCCCAATTAAAAAAAGAGGCTCGCGGATTAATGCTAAATAGTGATGTCGAAGATGGTGGATTTTCCCGAGTTGGCAGAGAAATTAATGGAAAATGATACGAATATGAAAAAGGAGATGACAACCGACCTGACCATTTTTCGATAAAAGTCATTAGTTCCAAACAGCGTGAGGAAAGTCAGAGAAGAAAAGAGCAAAGGAAACATGACCGGGAAAAACCAGAGAAGGATAGAAAAGGATTCGAGGAGAAAAAGAAAGAAGGAGTAAAATGTACTGAATGTGGCGAGACAAGCGAAGGAAAAGATTATTGAGAATGAATTGGAACCGGCGATAAAATTTATTGCATGAGTTGCTCCGACAAATTACCTAAAGTATCGGAAACTGAACTAAAAAAAAGAAACTTAAATGCCTTAAAGAGGATGAAAATCGAGCAAGAGCAAATTAAATTAGAGGCATTAAACAGCAAACTTCGAAATTCCACTAATTCTGCCGAAAAGACAAAATTAAAAATTGAAATTGAAGAAGCAAAAAACCACATTAAGGAATTAGAAAACAAAGATAAATCAAAAAATAATTCTAGCCAATCTAATCACCCCAAAGAAGGATATGGAAAAATTATTCTGGCCGGAACAGTTATTTTCCTAGTAATAATTTTGACCACTGCCTTAATAATTAGAAAAAGGAAAGCAAGAAGTAGTTAATAATCATTTGAATAAAAATTGTAAACCATGCCAAACCAAAAGTGTAATAATTGTCAAAGGAATTTTCCTAATAAATAATTCGGTCGAACCAAGCATTTTTTATTCTAACACTTTAACTTTTCCTTATAATTTGTTTGATTATTGAAAGATAGTGAAAGAGGATTAATAATTGCTACTCAAAATAGAAAAGGTTTTAGTTTAAATAATCCTTATCTTTTTGTAATTAACTTCCATCAGAAATATTTTCGAGTTTATACAGTAGAGAATTATAGTCATATTAACCCTAGGAACTTATATGTTGAACTATTTTTAAAAGAAGACTGAATTTGAAAAGATTATCCTTTCACTATTCATAGTTTAGGTAGTATGCAAAGTAGTAATCATCCAGTTTACCATAAGAGAAACCTTAACTAATCTATTCGATGACAGTTTCTAATCCAAAGACTCTGAGGATTATTATCTTCATATCAGAAAATTAAACGATATTTTCTGTTTTGATAAGTAGCATGCCAGCGAAACACTTCTCTTTTTTCTTGTCCAATTCATTCATAGGGGTTAACTTTTTCATTATTTAGTTTGTTTTTCAGGATTGCTAAGATTAATTTATCAGTAATATCAGGATGTTTCTTTTTATAATAGTCAGTGATAGTTATTTTAGTTATTAGTCGATGATTGAAAGTAAGTTTGAGATAATAAATTTCCCTCTTTTCTTCTTTAAGCATGTAATTTTCTTTCCTCAGCTTTGGTGATTTTTATTTCTAAGGGAGCAAATAATTCACTAGCATAAGAAACAAGTCTGTCCAAAGTAAACTTTTCAATTTGGCAAAAAAGAATTTCCTCGGTTTCTATTTTGCTTAAATTAATTCTTTTAGCAATTTCTTCAGTACTTAAATGATTAGTTAACTTGTAATCTAGTATTTTCTGACAAAGTTCATATTTACTTTCTTGTAAAGGAGTGGGATTTTCCGGTAAAGCATAAGCCCCTCCTTGATAATTTTGGTCTTCTAACTTTTCTAATAATTTATTGAATTCCCTTTCTTCTTGAGAAGTAAGTTTATTATTCTTTACCATAATACTTTATTTTAACCATTTTTAAAAAGATAATAAACCAAATAAGCCTCTAAACAATGAATACTAACTCTTTTACCTTTAAACATTCAGCCTTTACCTCTGCCTTGCTGATATTCTATTTCTTTTAGTTTCTTTACTCCTGCTAGTAATTGTTTAGTTAGTTTTTTTACTTCTAGAACATTTACTTTTTTTACTTGTGCTACTGCTAAACATTCGATAGCTCCTAATAATCGAAATAAGTTTAACCCATCCTTAGTTTTTTTGTGGATATAATTAGTATCTTCGAAAATTACTTTCTGAATTTGTTTTTGTTTTATTAGTTCCTTAATCTCTCCATAAGTTTCTTTTCATTGCTTATTTATTTCGATAAATTGCTCTTCTTTACCATTTTGATAATAAATTCCAGTCTTGCCTCCGGGATCTAAACTGATTATGCTACTATTTATTATGTTTTTCATTTCTTTTTTCTTTACTTTAGCATCTCGATAAATCAATCCCTACTCCGAAAATCCCTAAACCTCAACATCTCATCTTTTAGCATATTCACCCATTTAGTTAATAAGTTCTTTTTCTCTCTTAGAACACAATTTTTTAGTTTAGATTTGGCTTTTTCTTCTAAATTAAAACAAAAATTAACTAGTTGATTATCAGTTTCTTTCCTATTTTTGGTAAAATGCATCAGACAATATTTTTTCTTAACCCTTCTCACTCCTACTTCACAAAAATAGAAGTCCTGGATAACATGTAATTCTTATATTTTCCTGGTTCATCAATCATAAAATCATCTCAATTCCTTTGACTAGGGTTTATTATCTCTTCCAAAACTGAATAATGAGGGTCGTCCTCTCCCTAGATAAGATTTAAATAAAGTAGTCATTCCACCCCCTTTCTTATCCTTGACTGTTTCTATACTCCGGAGTTATCGTTCTTAACTTTCTTTTCCTCAACTTTTTTATTTCTTTTATTGTCATATATACTTGAAAAATTCGTATATAGACAAACAAACCAAAACTTAAAAAATTAATAATGTCATCAGTTAAAATAAAGATCAATAATCTGACTGAATTAGAAAAGTTTGCTAAATCACTTTTACCTTATTTGCAACCCAACGCTTATTTAATTCTACAAGGTGAATTAGGAGTTGGCAAAACTACCTTAACTCAACTAATAGCCAAAAACTTAGGAATTAAAGAAAAAATAACTTCTCCTACCTTTACTATTTTACAAAGGCACCAAATAAAAGATAATTATTATTTAAATCATTTTGACTTTTTTCGTTTAAATACTAGTGATAATTTAGAGATTTTTCAAGAATTAACCATTGATAATTTAAATATTATTGAATGAGGAGAGAAAAATCCCCAGTTTTGGCAAGAAAAAAAATACATTCACCTAAAAATAATTAAGGAAAGTCCAGGAACTAGAAAAATAACTACCTTTTTTTCTCCCTATTTCCAGCCAAAATAGGTAATTTGCAAAGTAAATTAATATGAATAGAGATAATAAATTAACCATTTTTGATACTCATTGCCATTTAGCGGATAAAGAATATCACAAACAAGACCGAAACCTCAAAGAAATTATTCAAGCCGCTGAAGAGATAGGGGTAAAATATATCCTTAATACTGGGCAAGACATGCCCACTAACCAATTTTTACTTACTCAATTAAGAACTTTTGCTAATTTGTATGGTGCTTTGGGTTTACACCCGAATAGTAATGAAGATTTAACCGAAGAGAATTTAAAATGAATAGAGAAACAGTTAACTAATAAAAGGATTATTGCAATTGGTGAAATTGGCTTAGATTATTACCGTACTTTTACCGACATTGAAAAACAAAAAATATGATTTAAAAAGCAATTAGAATTAGCCAAAAAATATAATTTGCCAGTTCTATTACATATTAGAGGCGAGGAGGATGAAAAAAAGTTTATCGAGGCTTTTAATGAGGCTTATGAATTAGTGAAGGAAGCGAAAGTAAAAAAAGGAATTTTGCATTGTTTTACCGGAAATTGAGAAATAGCCCAAAAATTCCTTGATTTAGGTTTTTATATTTCTTTTGCTGGTAATATTACTTACAAAAATGCTAAAGGGAAAGACAAGTGGGGAGAAGTGTTAGAAAAAGCACCTTTGGAAAGAATAGTTATTGAAACCGATGCTCCTTATTTGTCACCCGAACCTTTACGTGGAAAAGGCAGAAACTATCCCCAGAACATAATTTATACTTTAAAAAAAATTGCCGAAGTCAAAAAAATGAACCTAGAGGAAGCAGGAGAACAAATTTATTTCAACACTTTGCAGTTGTTCAGGTTACTTCCATAGGGAAGGCAAAAACCAAGGCAATTCTTAAATCGCTTATAAATTATTAATATTTCTTAATCCATAAAAGAAAAGGAACTTTTGGATCGCTTTGAAAAAACTAAAAAACTGCAAAGGATATATACTAGTTTGGGAAGATAAAGTTGAAAAAATGACAAGTATAGCAGAGATTCTTTACTCATTTTACAAGAAAAATAAAGCATTTATCCCAATGTCATTACCAACCAAAATTAATACTTTAATATTATGTTGCTAAAAAGGCATAGTTAGAAGCCAATTTAGTGCTTGTTTTTCCTAAAAATTAACCAAACTTTATTCTTAATCATGTAAAAATAGTTATAAATATATTAAATGAACTTAGAAAATTTACCATTATCAGAAAAAACTAAAAAAAACCTTCGCCAAACCGGATACCACCAATTAACTAACATTCAATTGCAAACTATTCCTCTGGTGTTAGAAGGTAAAGATATTATTGCTCAATCCCAGACTGGAACTGGAAAAACTGCCGCCTTCCTTATTCCCATCCTCGAAAAATTAGAAGTAATTTTCAAACCCCAAGCGCTTATTTTAGTTCCTACTCGAGAATTGGCTTTGCAGGTCAGTGAAGAAGCCTGTAAATTATCGCCCCATGATAATTTAAAAGTGGTCGCAGTTTATGGTGGAGGTGGTAGTGAATCTTATAAACGGCAATTCCAGGCCTTTCGCCGAGGGGCAGATGTAGTAGTTGGAACTCCTGGTCGAATTATTGACCACATTTTTATAAAAAAAACTCTTCACGTTGACCATTTAAAGTTTGTAGTACTAGATGAAGTTGATGAAATGATTGGCAAGGGTTTTTTAAGAGATATTGAAAAAATAATGAAAATAATTCCTAAGTCACGTCAGACCTTACTTTTTTCCGCTACCTTATCACAAGAAGAAATAACAAAATTAGCTCGGCAATTTGCTCATGACCCAGTTCTAATTGCTAACCAAAGTAATGATTTACCGAGCAATACCGAACATTACTATTTGGAAATTATTTCTCCGCGACAAAAAAAACAAAGCCTAGTTAATTTTCTTTCGACTAATCAACTAAACCCAATAATTGTTTTTGCCAATACCAAAAGGAAGGTTGAAGAAATAAACAACACTTTGCGCGATAATCACTTGCAAGTTGATTATATTCATAGTGATTTGTCCCAAGGTAGGAGAACTAGAGTTTTTAAAAAATTTCAGAAGAAGGAAATTTCCTTATTAATTGCTACTGATATAGCTGCTCGCGGCTTAGATATTAAAGATATTTCTTACGTTATTAACTATGACTTTCCTCAAAATCGTGAATTCTATATTCATCGAACTGGACGAACCGGTCGAGCTGGAGCCAGCGGCAAGGCTATAACTTTTGTAAACTCTCCCCGCGAAAAAAGTCAATTACTATCCATTGCTCGACAAAGAAACTTTAAATTAGAAAAGTTTATTAACTCAGTTAGGTAATTTCATTTGCCTACTAAATGTAGTAATTGCTTGCTTTCTCTACCCATTTAAAAAAAAGTAGCAAAAAAAATGTTTTACCCAAGACTTCTTAAAGCTGATTATTTATAACCCCTTTTTTGACTCTTTTCCTTAATGGTTTTCTTTGCTTAAACCTTTAATTCTTTTGGTTTATTAGTAATTGTATAGATTATTAAAAAACAAGCATAATATAAGGATATTTTAGTATTTTACCCTCCCCTATTGCGTAATGGAGGGTTTTTTTGCCTTTTAGGATAGTTCTCGTGGCTGACTTGGCAGAACTGGAAAATTTTCTTTGGTTCTTTCTTTTTTCTTTAAAGACTGCCAGCCAAAAGGAGACTTTTGGACTGGCTGATTAACCTTTTTAAGTCTGTAAAAGCAAATTC
>CAMKVN010002446.1:0-13559 GCA_946474995.1 Funneliformis geosporum
TATCGTCCATGACAGGTCCGGGTATCGTCACGAGTGGGTTGAAAATTTTCCTCCTTCCTTCCTTTCACTTTTTGTTTGCATATATAGTCTAAAACAAATCAAAATAAACAAAATAACAAATATGTAAGGAAAGTAGTACACATGCAATCGATATCTAATTTTGACTTTGTTATCAAATAATGATGACCACTAATATATTTCGATGTTAAAATGGGAGAAATATAATAGAAAATAACAACAGAAAATCATTCCTTTTTCTCTTACCAACTATCGTTTACAATAAAATAAATCATTTTTGAAAAATATTCACGCGGAACATTTGTAAAAAGTGAATTTGATGAAACTTAACATCTGAAACCAGGATAAATTTAGTTGAAAAGTATTGTCCCTGATGAAATTTTGTTTCTGGTGATATTCAAATCAAAGGTAAACAAAACAATTCTGCACATGATTTTTGGAAATTGATGTTTTTGAAGATAGATGATGGTTTTGTCTTAAGGGTATGTTTCTCATCCCTTAATTTCACCGTTTGTATACGTTTGTATAACCAAAATTTTTTTTTTTTTCTTTTCTATAGGTTGACAACCGGTCATATATCAAGAATGAAGATTCATATTTACCCACGATAGCACGGGACAACGGGAAGTTATGAGATAAAGTCGAAAAAACCGGTTCCGAGTTGTTGTATTACATTTCAGTCTCAAATCGGTATTGTTCTTTCATGAAATGCTTAAGTTGATGGAGTGGCGCAATTCACCACTTGTTCATGTAAAAAGAAGTAATGTACAAATCTTGAATCTCTTGGCGGAAAGAAAAAACCGCGCCTTTAACTTCCGTGGCGAACTTCGCACACATTGTTGATCAAGAATAATTTGCATTCTGCATACATGTATTTATAAATGTTCCTAACTAATTAAAGTATACATGCAGGGACAAAAATCGTTACAGTTTAGTCATATTTTCAATCCATATTTATCCAAGTGAGAAGTGAAAGCAACCAAAGCAACCCTTTTCAGGTTGCATGAGATTGCTTGCCTCTATTTATGATGTACATCAAGATTTTATTTTTATTAAGGTGTGATATGTTTTTTTTTATTGTTATAATTTACTTAATTACATTATGTCATGAATTCGAAATTCTTTCATAACAAAAAAAAAATATTGGGGGGAAAAATAAAGAGAAAATATTTTTCCGCAATTCGTGGCTTAAACACCAATATGATATACCGCATATTATGTGTGTTTATGTGTTTTTATGACTTGATACATGACAAGAGAGGGCACGACAGATTAAAAAAAAACGCACAGCCAGTATGAGGTATTGTATATCATTTCATCATATCAACCTATTTTCTCTTTTATTCAATCTTTATGAATTCATTATGGCCACCAAATGTGGAGAATGTTCATATAAACTCGATGTTGTGACGTGTTGGTCTTTTTTTCTTGACATGCTCATTCATTTCCATATTTCTTTATTCTTTTTTTTCTTTCTTTCCTTTTTTTTTTTTTTTTTTTTTTTTTTTTTAGAAATTTATAATAAAATTTAATAAAATCCAAACATATTTTGTTACAAACAAAATGAATTACAATAATATCCGTTTTCATTCTTCTCTTTTAGTGAGATACCGTTCATTACATAATTCGCGTTTTTTTAATAAAATTCTTGAAATCATGATAAAAAACCTGCTAATTTCATGTACGTATAAAATCATATAAATAAATCCCCTTATATTAAAAATTAAATTAAATAATTTTAATATGAAAAAAATTTTTTTAAATCGTATTGGCAAATGCCGATCCGTTAAAATGTCGGCGCAAACTTTTTATGGAATTAATATTCTCTGCGGTCAGAATAAATTATTTATATTTTTGGCTTTCAAAAAATAGTGACATGTAAATAAAAATAAATTAAAAATAAAAATACAAATAAAATAAAAAAAAAAAATCAATATTTATTTTTATTTTTGAATTAAAAATTCAAAATCCCCAATATATATACATCCTTACCGAATACATCCAATTTCCGTATAAATATTGTTAGGGAATGTCTGTCCATATGGATTTCAAAACTGTTAATGGAAAGAGAATCTCATGGATGGTTGCAGTTAAAAGAAAACATGCGCCGAAAAAAGAGTTGGAGATAAAAAAGATAAACCAATTATTGTTGGTATTTCTTCTGATTGGTTCAATGACCCGCAGTACTTGCCACATTGGACGACATAAAAATAATTGGGTAAATATTTATCTTTTATATCAAATTCTTTGGATGCATTAAAATTAGTATTACTCGCTTTGCTGGTCCATGTTTCACGGACCCTTTTTTTTTGTCATTTACATTCTTTTTTTGCACAATAACCCTTTTTTCTCATTCGGCCCAAAAATCCATTGCTGTGGAATTGTCCTTTTTGACCAAGGTATCACAAATCGAACGCCCGTGATCCCATTGTTTACCACCAAACAAAAAATTTTACAACGTGATTTTCAGAATTTTAAGTTAAACATCGATCCTTTGATGATTTGATCAGAATTACTATTCGGACCTTATTGAAAAAAAAACCCTAACCCCTATTTCATTGTTCATTGAAAAGTTCATTTGGCATTTTTTGTTAGCGTTATCTAAAAATGATCAAGTGGCCATGTCACACAATTTCTCGCCTCCTGTATTTTTCATAGTGACAACTAATAAGGAACTTTCGAAAGAAATAAAAAATATTTCCTGTGAATTTTTGATGATAATGCTTTAATGTTTATTATTAAAATATATTTAAATGATTTTTTAATGAAAAGGATTGGAAATCTTTTTAATTAAAAAAAAATGGATAGATTATTATTTTTTCAATCAATAAATAAAAATACAAGGTTGTTTTTAACCTCAATCGAAATTTTGGAATCCTGATGGATATTGATAATCGACAAAAATCGTAATCAATCTACTGTCATAATGAACGAATGTGACTTGAATTAAAATTTAAGAGTAGCTTATTATGATACCAACAAGATGATTTTATTTTACTTTAATTAGTACAATAGAATAGCATAAATAATCTATTTACAAGCACGATGACGTCAATGACTTCATGACGTATTACGGTATATACCGAACACATTTGTTCCGGTTGCCAATAAAATAAAATCATAAGCTATCACGCCACCTATTAACATGATGGAGAGAGTTCCAAGTCCGATCGCAATCTTCATCCCGTTAATGTTCGAGATCCAAGGAAACGCTTTAAACAATTCAACTTTATCCTTCTGATTATTTAAATTATTGTCACTAGATACAAGCGAGGGTTGATGATGGTGACGAAACTTCTGGCGAAAATAAAAATCCAATGGATCTACATTCGAATCCAATTGACCATTATGATTCAGGGTGATTATCGGGGTGACAACATGCCTTTGCGGAGATCTTCCCCGTTTCAAACTATTACGCGAAATTAAAGATGGTGGAGCCGATAAATGATGTTTATCAATGGTTTGATGATATATCATCGTTGAGCCGGCGGTCATGGTGGTGTGCGAACGAATTCCACCAGGAGTTGAACAAGGAGCACCACGATTTCCATTTAAGACCAATTGCGGTGTTGGAATATCAAGATGATTTGGTGAAGGAATATTATTATTATATTGTCGTGTTTCGAGTTCATGTTGCGCTGAAGTCGTGGTTGGTATGACGTTCATCACCACCATATCGAAATAATTTCTTTCTGGGTGATTTTCTGGCATGATTCTTGGGCTAACCTTGGGACTGATTCTTGGACTGACTTTGGGACTTGAATGATAAGTTCGTATGGATAATGATGATCTCGTAGAACGAAAGGATTCATGAGATTCCTTTCGTATGGGATTATTTTCAAGTAATTGGGGAGGAGGTAAAAGATGATTTTGATTTGGGGAAGGGGGCCTTATAACGATGGGTAAAGGTGATAATTTATGCCTATTATTATTATTATTATTATAGTCGGTCAATATAATGCTTTTGATCGAAATTTTATCGGACATGTATGATTTCTTCCTCTCCGTTTCCATGACGTGCTTTTCGTCACCCATTTCAATTTTAATGATTTCCGGATCATTTCTCAAATGAGTTCCTTTTATGGTTACGTAATACAAGTAGAACGGGAGGATGAAATTACATGAACTATTGAATATCAAACTGGTCCAATTCATGAACGCATTCAACCAAAATCCTGTTTGGAAGGGGATGATGATCACCCAAGGTAACGCGCAAGATAGCAGATTCGCCATAACTGGTAAAAGGATTTTGATATGGTTAACAAAAGAAGGGAAAACAAATTAGATCGTACTTTGAATTTACCTTTTCCGCAGTAACCAGTTCTTATTAGATTGTATCGAATAATGATGGTGTAAACTGGGATGCTCGTAATCAATACAGCCAGCGGAAATAGATAGGTTGTAATGACACTGATAATGGATTTCTCGCTTGATTCATTGATGGTGGAAATGATGTTTGAAGTTGATTCCATCTTATAGGCCATTCCTCCCATGATTCCTAACAAGAGGTAGATCACCGTCGATATAATTAGGGAATACCAAACGGCTTTTCGAATGGGAACTGATGGGTTTACATCGTTAACCCAACTTGGAACCGTAATGATGAACGCGTAATTAAACAAAACCGTTCCGATTACTTGAGATTTGTCGTATCCAACCATGGGAACGAGCTCCGTGTTGAGCCCATGAATACTGAACGTCACCAACCACGTGACAATGATGGTGATTAACGTCATCAACGATATGATTTGCACTTTGATGTTTTCCACGAGATCCATAATCCCCAAAGGAACTGTTATACAAAGAGCAATCTATAATTTATCAACGAAAAAAGAAAATGGAAATGAATTTTTTTTTCCCAAGAAGAAAGGACGTAAAAATATTTGGCTTCTTACCAGATAACCGGCGGTGATGAACATGTAGCGTTCTTCAAATGGACTTCCTTCCGCCTTATGTTCATTTACGCAAAAGAATCCGGTATCGGGATGAATTCCAACGCCACAAGTTCTTCCAATTATTGAAATCACCAAAGAGTCCATCGTTTGAGATGATAATATGATTGATGCTATGTTGATCGATTGCATTGAAATAAATAATCCTGTTTGAACGAGACGTTTGTGATGTCTATTCGGTACAATTAACGATGAAAGGTGAGAAAATTCGACTTGTTTCTACCGATTTGTTATTGAGAAGACATGTTAACATTTCAATTGGATGATTGAAGTAAATATGATGTTCTCAGGAAATCTTACCTGGAACTTGTTATTGCCAGGTACTGCACTTAACGTTTCACATAAAAATAACGATGCTGCGCCACCTAACATAATTGCCACAATAATTGTAATAACCGGGCTACACAACAAAAGAATTTCTATTAAAAAAAAAAAAAAATTACAAAAAATTTTTGATCAAAGTACATTTACTTACATTAACCATCCCGCCATCTGAAAAAGCAACGGTACTTAAAAAAGCATAAAGAAATATCATTTAATGTTGTCAAAGGCAAATGTTAAACAAAAAGTGAAAGGAAGGAAGGAGGAAAATTTTCAACCCACTCGTGACGATACCCGGACCTGTCATGGACGATACCAACAATGCGACGCTACCCAAAAATGAAATACCACCTTCACTTGCCATATTTATTTTTAAATTTTTCTTTATTTTGATTTATTTTTACTACGAAAATGTTCTACAGAGAAATGTGTTAAAACGAAATTTCAAATCTTATATTTATTTATTTAACCTTGATTATAATTTGACCGATGCGTGGCAGGTTCCTATGCGCAAAGCATTAGTTGGTGGAAATACAGGGATAAGGTTCTTGTGTCTTGTTTACAGTGATTTGAATTCGCCGAAAACAAAAAAAAAAAAAAAAAAAAAAATTGACAAGGGTTTATAATTTGTTATAAATATCATGCACAATTATCAGTGGTATTGTGTAATAATCAATTCCAACAACTTTAAAAAATTTCAAAGTTTAAATAATACAAATGATATGGCATTCTTTTCTTTTCTTTTTCTTTTTTGAAAAAAAAAGAAACAATTTCTCTTTCATAATAATTCTTATTTACAATTTCAAGCCATGAGGCTTGACAATTTGGCTTTACGCAAATAAACTGTGCCCAACCTACCAAAATATCAATTTTTTGTTGTTGTTGTTGTTTATTACATAAACATTATTTTCAATGTATTAAGAAGCGTCATGCGGTGAAAAACTAATGATTGATTTTATGTATAAATAAATTAATTATCGCCCAGAGGTGGATCTTTTTTTTTTTATGATCATATTCTACATTTCTTTACCTCAAAATTTCTTATGGATGACTGAAAAAAGCCATCAGTAACCTTTTCTTTAAATAAGATTATGATAATAAAATCGAACTTTTTAGTAATAGATTTTTAGCAGTGCGGTGGCACAAATAAATGTTCACACTAAATTCACTGCGCCACATCAAGTAGGATTTTTTTTTGTTCTAAAATGTACAATGATGTATATTTATTATGTGTATTTATAATATCATAAATCATGATTAAAGACGACATATTATTGTCATTATATTTATAAAATTTACAATTATAAAACCCCTAAAAAAAACTTTAGGAGGTTATACTAGCTCTAGAAAATCTATTAAACCATTTCTGCGATTTCCTTCTGATCTTTTTACATTCGGTCTCAACCTCAACCCTCCAATTGTTCCAGTCATCTTCAGTTAAGTCTCTAATGATATTTGTATCCATAGGATACCAATAAATCCCCCAATCCCTTAATTTCTCGGGATCCAAGTTCATGTCAGAAGCGATCTCTTCCGCCATATAACTTGAGCGTAATCGTATTTCCTGCAAGGACAATGTGCTTTGATACGACCATTTCGTCATTTCATTCTTAAACTCCCATTCATGTCGTTCTATCAAGTTCATGTAACGTTCTAACTTTGCTTTTTGTTGCATCATCCAAACCGACAATAAATCGGATCCCAATGCTAATGAATAATCCGATTGCGCTGTCGGTATATGATCCTTCCAATATATTTTGTAATTACAAGGTGATGTGTATGGAAGTCCACATAATGCATCCTTTGCCATGTTATAATTCTTTATTAAATTATATTCACTGAAAGCAAAAAAAAAAAAAAAAAGATAACAAATTCATATTAATAAATCTTCCTTTTTTTATTAGAAAAAGAAAAGAACAAATGGAGGTCAATAAGTTCAAGTTCACAATACCTGATAGTGTTTTGGTGAAAACAATCATCACAACATCGAACTTGAAATGACCAAAAGATTTGAGATTGCTTTTTACGATCATGACAAAATTGACATCTTATAGCAATGTTTGTCATCAGAATGTAAGTTCTCTCATCCATGTCATCAGGACAAGCCGCACCATGAGGTGGAGGTGGAGGTGGAGGTAAGGAGGGATATGATAAGAAGGTCAACCTTGACTTTCGCCATATAGATTGCGTGGCTGTTGAATTTGGAGAGCACAATAAATCTCTAAAGTAACGAGAAACATGCGACAATGAAAATAAATCATCGGGTGTAAGTGGTTCACATATCGTGATAAATAGTTCTGGCGGTATTATTGATGTCGCTGGTGGTCTTGATGGTTGCGTCGAGTCGATTATTGGCGGTGGTGACCTAGGTTTACGTTGTTGTACTGGAGTTCCAGTTATTTTGCCTCCCATCGTTTAAACGTTTTTATTTGACAATGGGGAAAGAAAAAGATTTATAATTTAATGAAAGTTAAGAGAGAAAAAAAAAAATAAGAATAAATATGGTGAATATGTCAAAATGAGTTGAAAAATGGATTTTTTATAAACAATCCGCATTTATTTCCGTGTAACCAAAGTAATTGTAACCAAAAGGATATAACAAGAAAAATAACCACTCATCTCACAACTTTAATTAACACAACAATTACCATTTGTAAATCATTTTGTTATCAAAAATTGGTTGATAAACATAATATTGGGGAAATCAAATTTAATTTATTATTAAAAGGTGGTAAATTTTTTTTTAATCAACGAGCTTCACGAATATAATGGAGTTTAATGAGATTTTTTTTTTATTTTTTGATCAAATTTTGGTTTATCGGAAAAACAATATTTCTGCGTGAAGCGGCCTGTGATAAGTGGTGATTTTGAAAAGATAACTTATTAATATGCATGCAATGGCGAGTAATAATTACGCTTGGAAATCACATCGCATATTGCGACTTGAATAGAGAGATCATGCAAATGGAACACATGCAGAACCACAAACAATTATCATTTGAAAAAAGGTTGAACTTGAAGATATTGTGATTTATTTCTTTCTCTTTGATAAAATATCAATAATATCAATTGCGATATTTATTGTTGGCTGATCTGACTAAAAATGAGAGATTTTTTTTATTCCCTAAAATTGTTAATTGTATGTCGATCGGCTGTGATGACATGCCAAAAACCCGAAACCGAACTTTTTTTCATCTGTTAGAAGTCTATAGATTGCTTACGTTATTTACTGACATGAGGATGTATTCAGAGTTTGTTGAATTGGCAAGAACGAACAAGTATTACGAGTATTACACATCTCTAAAAATATCTATCGACCTATTTTTATCTTGATGTTAAAATAACGGTCATTTTTTTTATTTTGTGTAATCCTAATGAAATTCAATGAGGAATTATTTATATAATTAAAGTTATTATTTTATATCCCAATTAGGTATTTCTACTAATTATAATGACCATTATATAATCATAACAATAAATACAGCGACCATAACATAACCATAAGGTTAACCATGAGGATACGAATCCTTGAAGTGAAATTCACCAATTGATATTGCCGTATGAAAGAACCATCATGGTGAATCCAAGCTATACCTAAAAAAAACTATTATTTTAGTTATTTTCTTGAATTCCTTATTAGAAAACTAATAAAAATTGATGAATCACATTTAACTTTATTTGTATACAAAAAAAATAAATTGAAAATAAGAGAGGTATGAATCGGGATAAATTTTAAAGCACAAGGTTTAACCAAAATTCACTCTGTGTCACGGTGTAAATAATATTTATGGAGTATGCATTTTCTTCACACTTTACAAATTTATTTCCCCACATCGAGTTTCCGTCTGAAAATAGGATCTTCGAAATTCGAGCCCAAGTTTAAATTCGAAAATCATTAAATCATCAATATTGACAGATTATCAGAAATCGATAAAAATCTGTGATTTTCGATTTTCGTTTTGAAGTCTTTTTTTAAAAAAAAACATGGAATCCTGCATTGAACAATCATGCTTGAATCAATCAATCACACCTAAAAAATAATAAAAAACAATTTCCCTCCCAAGATTTTAAAAAAGTTTATAGAAGATTAACCAGATTTAGGCATTACTCGTTTAGGTGGATCATTTCTTTATTTATATAAATTGATCATATCTTGACTGATTTTTTGATTGAATTTTTGATATCAACCCTTTCCAAATCCATTGTAAATAGGTAAATTTATGTATATTTATTTTTTATATTTCAATAATTATTTTATTAAATTATTTACTTTCTTTCTTTTTCAATTAATTAGCTATCAAAATATGGTGAGTTTGCATTTTTTTTTGTTTTTATTTAATTTTTTATAATTTTATAATTTTAGCAGTATATGCTACATTTTTTAAATGAATCGGATTGGTTTCCTGAATAAGGACCGATATCTAAAATAAATAAAAATACGAACCTTATGTATTAGTTAATTATTTGTTCAAGATCAAAATGGATGATTTCTTTTCAAACTTATATTACACGAAGTTCACATCATTTTCGAAATCTCTCGATAATGAAATATTATTATTCAAATCAGGCTACCAAGACTGATTCAATACCAAAAGAAGTCACAGATTTCATCAAATTCGTGAATGACTCTCCATCACCGTATCATGCAGTTGAGGAAGCAAGATTACGTTTGGTTCAAGCCGGATATGAAGAAATTAAAGAACGCGATTGTTGGGTTGGAAAATTAAGAAATAATGGGAAATATTATTTTACCAGAAATAAGAGTACTATCGTTGCCTTTGCTGTCGGTGGTAAATATGTTCCTGGAAATGGTGTTTCGATCGTTGGTGCTCATACTGATTCTCCTTGTTTAAAGGTAACTCGATCATGTAACATTATTTTTTCTCATTATTGAAAAAACGAATCCGAATGAAAAACAAATTCTTTTTTTAGGTTAAGCCTATTTCCAAGTTACAAAAGGTTGGTTATTTACAACTTGGTGTTCAGGTTTACGGAGGAGGTCTTTGGTAAGAACAACTTTCTTTAATTTAAATTTGGTAAAATTATTGATTATGTTAAATCTTTTCTTCTTTCCAATAGGCATACTTGGTTTGATCGTGATCTGAGCATTGCAGGAAGGGTAATGGTTGAAACGAGTGAAAATAAGTTTGAACATAAATTGATCAAGGTCGCAAGGTACATAATTACCATTTTATTTAATTTTTAAAAATATTTTTTTTTGTAACCAAACACATTCGTTCCCCCGAAACAGGCCAATTCTTCGAATTCCTACACTGGCTATTCACTTGGATGGTAGCGTAAGAGAAGCATTTAAATTCAATAATGAAACTCATTTGACTCCATTGCTCACAACGGCTACAAAATCGTAAGTTATTAAATATTTATTAATAATGTATAAATTATATCAATTTAATTCATTTTTTTTTAAAAAAAAAAAACCAAGGTTGATCGGAAACTCGGATGAAGAGAAAAATGAAAAACATCATCCCATCTTTCTTAATCTACTTGCCGAAGAACTCGGATGCAATAGTGCAATATTTTAAAAATAAATTTGTTTCAAAAAATTCAGTTTTGCATCAACTACTAATAATTTTTTCATTTTACAGCAGTGAATAAAATTCATGATTTTGAACTATGCCTTTATGACACTCAACCATCGACTATTGGAGGTCTTTGCAATGAATTCATTTTCTCTGCTCGTTTAGACAATTTGATGATGTCATTCACTGCCCTAACCGTAAGTCATCTTTTGAATTATTATATGTGCATATATATATGCAAGCATATCTTTAATCGTCAATCAAATCTAGGCATTAATAAACGGCACCAGAGATACCTCGGAAACTTTATGTGATGATTCAAATATTCGTCTGATTTCTTTATTTGACAATGAAGAAGTTGGAAGTCAAAGTGCTTATGGTGCCGGTTCAAGTCTATTAGAGTCAACCTTGCGACGTTTATGCTCTTCTAAAGTTGGTGCTTCCGAAGATGTTGAAATTTCACAGGTAAATACTTTTATCACCCTATTAAATTTTCAATATAGTCCAAATTACTTTTACGTCTAATTTATAACAATAGACGATATTTGAAGAAACCATTCACAAGAGTTTTTTGATTAGCGCAGATATGGCTCATGGTATGTCACGATTATCGTCTTACTTGAATTATATTTATTTGATGATTAGTAATAATTTTCTTTCTTATTTCATAGCCGTTCACCCAAATTATTGGTATTACAAGAAAATTTAAAAATACTCTAATGCTTGTACTTGATTAAATATATTTTTTTCTATTAATTATTTAGTGAAAAATATGAAGAAAATCATCGCCCACAGATGCATAAGGGTGTAGTCATCAAAATAAACGCCAATCAGGTACATCATATTCATGTTCATATCCTCCATAATAATATTAAGTTGTAGAATTTTATGTACTAATAATATATATTTAACTTAATTTTGACAGAGGTATGCAACTACAGCTACAACTTCTTTGGTATTAAGAGAAGCCGCGAAGAAATATAATGTGCCGTTACAAGAATTTGTTGTTAAAAATGATTCTCCTTGTGGTTCGACTATTGGTCCCATGATGAGTTCTAACCTTGGAATAAGGACAGTTGGTATGTACAAAAGAATGAATGTTGGTAATTATTCGAAGTAGATTCTAAAATTATTTGAAATTTAGATGTTGGAAATCCTCAATTAAGTATGCATTCTATTAGAGAAATTGCTGGTACCGATGATGTTGATCACGCTATCAAGTTATTCCAGGTGAATAATATTTTAAATTTTTTTTTCAAGTTAGTTGTTTACGTGAAATTAATATTTTTATTGTTTTTCATCATAGGGATTCTTCGAAAGTTTTGCAAAGATTGATCAGAATGTTATCATTGATTAAATATTTCAAAACAAGTTTTAAATATTTATTCTTTCACCCTATATGTTGATATTTTTCTGAGCTTTTCTTTATCCTGTATTAATCTTATAACTTTTTTATTCTTTTATAAATAAATTATTGCTTAAAGGATACGTTTTATCGTAAATTTAGGGTTAAATAATAATTAGAGTTCGTGATTGATTCGTCTTATCCGGACAATTGCGATATCAGCAATTAAAGTTTATCTTAACAACTATTATTTAGTGCATTGCAAATTAATTTGAAATGTCAAGGAGATTATATGCAAAACTTTCCGAGTAATGTCAACTGCTTGGACGTGATTTTTCTTTTTTTTTTGGTATCTGTGATGGAATTATATATAACTTAATTTTCAGAAAAAAAAATGAAAAAAGAAATGAAGAAAGAAAAAAATTTATATAATGTAGCAAAACAGATTTTCAAGACTAAGAATTGTTGCAAAGTGATCCGATTCAGTTTACACTTCTTGAAGTTTAAAATTTATTTAACTTTTGATATTAATTCAATATTGTGATATATGCATGAGAGATATCTTGCGCTTAAATTTTTGATGATTCTGTTTGCCGATTATTTGAATTGAATCATTAAAGAAGACTCCAAGTTCGTGAACAGATTCGAAGCTTATCATATTCTAATAATATTGAACAGAGCTTTGATTTGCTTCAGATTATTGCTTGAAGTTCGTCTTATACTGGATAGAATTTTTAAGTTCCTAATGAACTTCATCAATGATCAAACTTTTTCCTCGTACTTTTTCTTATTAACCCACATTTTTCATGGCAATCCTTACATTTCAAAACGTGTTTAACGCAAATAGCAACATGAAAGTCGGGCCGCTTCGAGATATCCCACATACATTTCTTGCGCTTCGATACCTCGGGTAGCTTCGACGAATTATTTAACTAAGTTCTCGACTTTAATAAATATTGTCGCGGGTCTCGGAAATGACTCAATGGAAGTATCAATCATAAAAGTGATGTTTTTAAAGGAAAGTTTTACCGCACTTCGAGATCTATTTCAATTAGCTTGATGACTCCAAATTTTGGTCGTTAACAGTTGCTTATAAATGACACTTTATGAACAATATAAGGCTATATATTAAGGCAATTAAATTAGTCACAACATTTAAAAGGGTAATTACAATATACTTTAGTTCGTGACGTATTTGTTTGATGGTATCAGAAAAAGTAAAATTTCAATTAAATCACACCAAGAGGGATCCCATAAGAAACTTCTTGGATCGTAGCTGTAATCCTTTGTCTCGATATTAACGACGATTGCCGAGACATTGCCACATTATTGATATTATCAAACAATTTATCTTTTTTTAAAATGTCAAACTAATTTATCAGT
>CAMKVN010002447.1:0-13558 GCA_946474995.1 Funneliformis geosporum
AGTAATTATACAAACAACTTTATTAGAATATAAAAAAAAGTATATTAAATAAAATTAAAGATGTTTTAAAAAAAAAAATAGACAAAAAAAATTTTTTTTTTAAATATTTTATTTCATTTAATTTGATTGGTTGACCCGACCTGATGTTGACCGTCGGGTCACAGGTTGACCTGACCTGATTCGGAGCTCTATACATGTATATAAGAAATTAATAAATTAAATTTTATAAATATAATATTAATTTTAATATTTTTATTTATTCATATAAAAAAATGTATTTATTATAATAATTAGCTTTGCTTTTAAATTTTTAAAATATAAAAATAATATTATAAAAGGAAACTCTTAAAATTTTTTCTGAATTAATGTTAAATTTAAAACAATTTATATTTAATATATAAAACAAAATTTTAATTTTTGTATTTCCTTTTCTATTATAAAGTTCTCAATGTTAAATATTTAAATTATTTTTTAAATTATAAATTAAAGTAAATATAAAACTATAATTTTAATATTATAATTGATAAGTTACAAGTTTTTTAGAAACCAATACCTTTATTATAAAAAAAAAAATGAAATTTGAATTTAAAAATAAAACTAATTAAATATATATAATTTATTATATTAAATTAAAAAATTTTTATTACTTTATTTGTATTTTGATAAATATTTTAATACCAATATCAATAATAACCTTTAAATTATATTATTACTTTATTTGATGCTGGATGAGAAGCCTAAAAGCGTAGAAGGGTATCCCATTTTTTTCTTTCCATTTTTTTTCATATTTTCTAGCTTGTTATAAAAGTAAAACCTTTGTTAATAGTTGATTTTAGATAAGGTTTAATATATAGGAAAAAGTGTCCAACAGCTGTCCAAAAACTGTCCAAATTATCCAAAATTGTTCAATTACTCAACACTGTCCTAAATGCATATCCCTTGGTATATCCTACATGCATACACCTCTATAAATCAGCCTTGAGAAAAAAAGTATTTTCTCTCCGAATGCATACTCATATCGGGATCATTAATAACTACGAATCTAGTGTTTAAATCTCTTTTTATTAAAAAAGAATATAATCCAAATTTTTATTCTTTTGATTTACTTATAGAAAAGATAGTAACAAATCCAACTACAATAATGGCGCTCCAACCTTTCCAAATATTAAAGCATTGTCCTTCGTCAATATGACAAAACATAAAATGACTTAAACCAAATACAACAATAGCTCTTAATGAATTTAATATCCCGGTAGAGACGTTACCAAGTTCTTTCATCAACCAATAATAAGCCAGATTATGAATGAATGATGCGAACACTAGTAACAAATACATTAAAATTATAATAAATGTACTTGAATGAGGTATTTTCTTTTCCATTTCTTCCGTTATTAATGTATTCCAATTTGGAATTGTATATAATATAATATAGATGAATGATATAATTGTACTATTTGTTCCTACTAAAAAACATACTTTTTCTGGTGATGGAGGACGTGTGTCCGGTGTACAAGCAGATAGAATTCGATCTGATACTACGTAAACGCATGCATATCCAAACGTTGAAAATGATGTTAAAATCATCCCAAACATCATGGATGATATATGATGTGATGGATCTGATGATGGTTCTGATGATGAACTTTGATTTATTCCAAATGCGCTAAGTGCAAGCCCGACCGATACGCCCACAATGGATACTGATTGCAATAAAGAGAGTTTTCGTCCGAGTAAAAAGAAGGAAAGAATAGCGCACCAAATAACAACTGAACTGTATATTACTTGGTACATCTATTATACCATAAAGTTTTAAGTAAATTTAATTTATAATGATAATCTTTTTTTTTCTTTATCCTTTTTTAACTTACCCCACTTCCTACATAGAAAAATCCAATAGTTAAAGCGAAATTGGCAATAACATCTAAGAAAGAGGCAGCAATGATCATTTTATAATTAACGACTTCTTTTGGTGCTGATTTCACATTATTAACATTTTGTGTCAAAATGGAACCGTCCGTATCCGTGTAATTATCTTCCTCGGCTTCTTCTGGTAATAATTGGTAATCCTTTCTCGTTGCCGTTGCCGTTGCCTATGTCAAAAAGAATAGTAGATCGAACAAATAATTTGTGGTCACATTTTTTGTCCTGAAAATTTAATTGATTTTCCTTTTTTAAAAAAGAAAAAGGAAATAAAATAATAGGAAAAAAACCACTTAAGAATTAATCAAATATATATTAATTTATTATATATTAAGAACACCGACATGGCTAACAACTACCATGTTAACTTCCAATTCTTCCACATTATCATTAGTAGAACTTCTCTTCCTTAACCACTCTGGCAATAGAAAAAACCCAACTGCCGCCATGCCTATATACATTGCTGTATTAGTAAGCAGGCTAAATTATGTTCGTTTATAAATCAAAAGAATTTGTTATTAATTTATACAATCAATATTTCAACTTCTACCAAACGAAATTACCTCAGTCCGGCTAAAAATTAATAAATATTTTTAAAAAAAAGGCCTTTATGAAAGTTTACTTTTCAAGATAAAAGAAAAAAAACATATTTACTTACTTGCAGCACCTTGATAATACAAAAACTGTTGCCCGAGAGTTTGAAAAAAACCAGAAAAAAGAAACAAAGCTTCATAGAAAATAATAGATACTATTGATGGCCTTGTTGGTTTCAACATTTTACTGAAATATATGCTATAATAATAAAGAGGAGAGAAAGTTTTCTTTTCAAATCTATATAAATTTTACAGCGTAAACTTCGGATTCAACCGAATAAAAGAGTGAAAAAAGGTTGTTCGCTCAACGAAAATCATAAATCCTTTTTTAATGAAAAGAATTGATACTAATTGAATTTGTGGTCTCACAATCACAATCACGTGAATGCTATTTAATGATATGGTGAGAGTGCACGTTTCGGTATTAGAGCTACATAAGGAGTTTATAATAGATCTTAGATAAGTCGTGACTGACGAGAAAACCAAAATTTTTCACTCTAATAATTCTACATGTAAATATTATAATTTGCCTTTTTTTTATTCAGTAATTCTTTTTTGCAATATATCACTTTTTAACTCATTCTTTTTTGCTTTTTTATATTTTAAAAGATTTCTTTTTCTTTTTTTTTGTTTTTAATAGTATAATATTTTAAAAAGATGCAATTATTCTTTTCTCGTCAAAAACCAAAAACTGATGCTAAAAGTGCTATAGTTCGTCTTAGAGAAACTTTGGATATGTTGGGAAAACGGGAGAGTCATTTGCAATCCAAGATTGATGCCGAACTTAAAAATGCTAAATCGAATGCGGCTACTAATAAAAGAGGTGTGTATTAATTCAAATTATTTATAACGTTGTTTACATGAGAAATTTCTTTTCAGATTTATTATTATTACGTGGAAATCGTCGCGTATTGCATGACTTTTTCTTAAAGTTTAAGTTTTGTATTTGATATATATTTTAAATCTAATCGAAAAGAAATGTTAAAAACTATTTATTTTTTAGTGTTACTGAGAAAATGACTTTTTTATTTATTGTTTTTAGCTGCTTTGATGGCACTTAAACGAAAAAAACAATATGAAAATCAGATCGAAAAGATATCCGGATCACGTATTACAATTGAAGCACAAGTTATGGCAATTGAAAATGCAAATGTCAATTTGGAAACTATTAAAGCTATGGAAAAAGGTGCCGAAGCAATGAAAGCGATACACAATAATATGTATATTATTTATAGATTGTATTTTCAAAAAAAATAAAAAATTGTTTTATCATTGAAATTGAAATTATTTTTAATTATTATTATTATTATTATTATTATTATTATTAGGGATATGAATAAAGTGGATGATACAATGGACTCTATACGCGAACAAATCGATTTGGCGGATGAAATTTCAAATGCTATTTCTGCACCAATGATCGGAATCGATCTGGACGATGTATGCATTTGTCTTGTTTGAATAACTTATTATCAGATCAAAGGTGTTATTCATCTATTTATTATTGTTGTCGTTGTATTTGTTTAGGATGAACTGACGGCGGAATTAGAAGAATTAGAACAAGAAGTTCTTGATAGTCAGTTGCTTGGAGCAGACACTCCACCTGTTACTGTCCCCAACGTGCCAACGACCGAGCCCAGTATGAAATTCATTTTTCATTTTAACAAATATCTTTTTTTATAATATAAACAATTAACATTGGCTTGATCATTTAATTTTCAATAGCAACCAAAAGGAAAATTATTGAAGATCAAGATGAAGACGAAGAACTGGCAGAATTACGTGCAACCATGGCATTGTAATTTAGCAATCGATGATTTAATATTATTATTATTAGGTTTTTAAAAAGCAAATTTTAAGAATAGTCTGTTATTATTATTATTTTATTTTTAATTAACCCTTTTGTTTCTTCTTTGTATCATTTATTTTACATTGCAATTTTATTTCCTCTTTATATATTTAGAGTATTTAGAGTGGATCAAAATGGTTGCAGAGGTAAAAACAATTGCATTGCCTAAACAACGGATACAAGTTAGAATTAAGAACACCAGATATCAAAATTCATATAAATTAAAAGTCTTAATAAATAAAAAAAAAACAATCAATATAATTATTTAACTGCATAAATTTCTTGAATTATGCCAAATAATTTCTTTAATTTACTTTCTAAAAAATCCTAAAACACAGAGATTATAATGAAATAATTCTTCTATCCTGTTCCATTCTTTTTTATGTTCGTCTAATATAGAACTTAAATGATTAAGAAGTTGTTCATTATGATTATTTGATAAAATAATATCTCCATAAATTTTTAAAAAATGGTTTAAATAAGCTTGTGCTAATTCAAAATCTTTTTTTGTTTTAAGTTTAAATTCAATTGCTTCTAAAAAATAATTTAATTCTATTAAATTATTTTCGAGACTTAATGATCTTAATTCAAAATCAATTGCTGAAGGATTTAAAGTTTTTACAAAATTAAAAAATTCTGTGTCTATAAAAAGGAAAGAAATATTAATATATAATATTATTAACAAGGACAAGTTGAATATTCACTCACAATTTCCTTCTTCATGATTCTTTTTTAAAATTTTCAAAAATTCGGTTTCCATTTTAATATCAGACATTTGTAAAACATTTCCAGATTTTTTCTTATTTTTAGACTCATTTAAATCATTTAATGGTATAAATTTAGGTTTAACACCAGGTAATGTGGGTAAGAAAAAGGGCGCTTTCTTATCTGCTTTAGGAGGTTCCTTAGGTTTATTTCTTTTCTATTATCATAAAGTATAAATTAGAATTATTTAAATAATAAAATAATTAAACATAAAATTACAAATACCTTAATAGTCTCCAGGTTTAACAAATTCTGCCATTTGGATTTTGGTAGTAATGATAATGTTATCATTTGTTCAGTGAGTTGTTCCACGGATTCAAACGACTTATCATTCTTCTTATCCCCATCTATTTCATCCAAAAAATCTAAAATAAAATCAATTCAATTTAATGGTCTATTAAATAACTTTAATTTCAAAGTAGAGTATAAAAATTATACCTTCGTCACTTTCCAATCCGGTAGTGGTTGGAAGTGTTATTGTAGATATTTCATCATCCTCGGAAATGTTTCGTAAAGAAATATTAGAGAATTGGGTACGATTTGCCCTACGATAATTCAAATGAAATTTTTTTTGATTCGGCATTATGTGTCATATCATTTATTATTTTATATTCTTTAATTCCCTTACCATAAGAACATTCCAACATTATCAACATGTGAAGTGGCCAAAAAATCCCCAGTTGGGGAAAATGTCACACTTGTGGCGATATCATCTACTCGAAAAATATCAATTAAATGACCTGTTGGAAGATCCCAAGTACGAATCGTGGCATCAAGAGATGTAGATACAATCCACCTTCCATCAGGACTAAACGTCTATTGTATAAAATAAATAATATTTTAATTTTTATAATCAATGATTCTTACTAACAATCATTCGTGTAAAAACCTACCAAATCAGTAATCCTGTTCCGATGACCCCAAAATTCCCTCACGATTTTACGAGTTTCCACGTCAATAACACGTATACATAAATCATCATTAATTATCGCTAATAAATCATTATTACAATGAAATAGCATGGCAGTGATAGGTGACATGATATCAATAGTATGCAATACTTTTGCTTTATTGAAATCCCATATCTAAAAAAATATATATCTTAATGGTTTATAAATTAAATTTTTTTAAAAAAAAATATATAAATTAATTAAATACCTTAACAGTGCCATCGAGAGAACTGCTAATTAATATTCGATTAAGTAAATCACTTGCTAATCCAGATATAGATTTGTTATGTCCTTTATTATTATGAAAGGCTATTTAATTAATATGGAATCCAATAACTTATGAATGAAATTAATAAACAAATTTTATATTAATACCATCACAATCAGCAAAAGTTTTTCTATGTAACCCAGATTGCATATTAAACATTTCAATTACACCAGATGAAGTTCCAATGAATCCAAAATTTCCGCATGCACTTATATTTGTTGCCTATATTGATAACAAATGAATTTTGCAATACATAATTTTGTTAAAAATCAAAAAATTACTTTTCAACTATGCCAACCTTAATCGATGCCCCATCGTGAATTTTAAAAATATGTTGCCCTAGGGCTCTTCTCTGAAATGACCATGTTCGAGCTCTCGAATCATTAATATGACATGTAAGGATATTATCCCATTCTTTCTGTTTAGATTCAGCTAAAATATAATTTTAATTAAAAAGCAATAACAATGAAATAATAAATTCAATCATCAAAATTACAATATCTCCGCCGCGTAAATAAACTCACATGATGAGAAATTTATGATCTGCGGAAATTTGAGCTCATCAACATGTTTTCTAGAACGTTTGGATTGTCTTATAATGGAACCTAAAAATCAAAATATCATTTAATGATGAATAATGTATTGCACGGTACAAGAAGTATTATAAAACATTATTTGGCAAAACCTTGTGATAATTCCACACTCTGAGAATCGCGAATTATTGAAAATATTCTAAGCGATCTATCTCCTGCTGCACTAAGAATGAAATGTCCGGAAGATCCATAATATTCGATCTTTGTTGGCGGTGAATGATGCCCACTTCTTGATTTTAAAATACGATGTTCAAACCCATTTTGACCCTCAAAAATCCATTCCTAAGAAAACATGATAAAATTTAAATTTATTATATAATATACATATATATGTATGTATATATACCTTGATTGAATTATCAGCGCCGGACGTTATTAATATAGGTTGCCCATTGAGAAATTGTACAGAAGGAATTAATCCATCGTGTGCACCTTTTATAACATCATATAATTTCTGATTATCAAGATCCCATAGTGTAATGTCACCATGCATATTAGCAGAAACCATAATGTGCTTATCATCTGAAGAAACAAAAGAACATATGATTTAGTTAAAAAATTTTAATGATAACATGTAATGTGAATTCATTCTTAGTAAACACCTGTTCTGAACGAAATTGAAGTTACACTTCCTTCTTGCTTCAATGATATTATATTTTCATCCAATTTAATATTGTACAAAATTATTGTTCCATTAAGTAAACCAATAGCAATAACATCCACAACAGGAGATTGTGTAAGGAAAGTGATTGCGGATCCAAATGAGGGAAATGAATATTTCACTTTCCTATCATGGAAGAAATATAAACATAAGTAAAGAAATATATAAAATTAATTAAATATTACAATATAATTACTTTGTACGAATATTCCAAATTTGCATTATTCCCTGTTTACTACCAAGTAATATTTTATTTAAATAAGTGCTTGGATGAACGATTGTTGATAAAGTGAAATTATCATCAAATTGAATTTCATCATAGAGCTCTAAAGAATTAAGAATCCATTTTAAAAGAAAAATTCCTTCTTTTATCCTCAAGAAAAAAATTAAATAAATATAAACCTCCAGAAACATGATCCCAGATAGTAAGTAAGTTATCATCGCTTAAAGCAATAACATAATTACTAAAAATTGTGAGTTCAAAAATATGTCCTTTTATGTTTCCAATATATCTAGTAAACTAAAAAAAAAATTCATTCAAATATTTCGTAAAAAATAAGTTCTCTTTAAAAAATATATTTAAGTTTAATTCACCTCTTTACCACGATGATAAACAATAAGCTCCTTCCCACATGCAACAAAAGTATTTTCATTTAATGAAGCTAAAGCCGTAATAGGATTGCTTGTTTGAGAACCTTTGATGATCAATAATAAAATAATATAAATTAGAGGACCTATTGCAAATTATAAACTTGCATGAAATATCTTTGTATCATACCTACAGTTATCAAATTTAGCTTTTCACACTTTAAACATATGAATATAATAATAATAAAAGTAATAATTTGTTAATAAATTTTCTTATTTATTAAAAAAAAAAACGTATCAAAAATGATCGCATGTTCTAACGTACATCATATACATGAAAACTGTTACCGACGCAAGTTGTAAGGTAGTATACTTCTCCTTTTTTCTGAATGTCAAAAGGTATATAATTTGTAACATATCCAATTGCACGAAAAGGTTGAAAAATTTGAGTTTTATGTTTTGATGATTGAAATTCTTCGGTTACTTTATTTTTTTCTAATTTGAGTTTCTTGAACATTTTTTTAAAAATAATAAATAGATTTCAAAAAAAAATTGATATTTTTTTTTTCACGATTATCTAAATTTTTTGCTGATCCTACGCCACACTTCATGTGACAGAAATAGTGTAACATATACAATATGTCATTTTGTTATTTTATTTAGGAAAAAAGTCAGTTATCTACGCATGCTGCATATAGATAGATATCATATAAAATTTTCTCTTTAAATGCATACTTCTTTAATGCACATGTTTTCAAATTTTTCATTATGGTCCTGGGGTGCTTTTTGAGAGGGTTGATATTATTCGTTTTTTCATAAAACTACCAAACATGATGAAAGCCTGTTACCTTTAAAATTGTTGGCGGTCACCTAAACTCATGAAGTATTTATTTTACTTTGAATGCCGTTTAGCAGAAGCAATCTAATCTGCTGACAACGATTCGTTGTAAGATTTGTTGAGCAACGAATGTAAAGTCGATATGTTAATGTTTGTATATCTTCATCATTTAGGGTGCGGCAAAACGGAAGAATTCAATACTTACGAAAAAAAGGTTATCTTTTTAAAATGAAAAGTATTGTAATCATTTATTCCATATAATTACAATCTTTATGCAAACCCTTACCTTTGAGATTGTGACAGCAGAAAGTTTGGTCAAAAGCTGCCCGATCTGCTGTCAGCAGTTCATTGTAAGTCGCCATACTTAAAACCCAAATCATGAGGAAATTTACATTGAATTGTTGTTATATATGCCGTTTAGTGGTTGGTAAAGGGCGCTTGAAGCCAGGTATCAGAAGCTATCTGACATGCTCATTGCAAGGATTGTCCGAGCGAGCTACGAATTTAAAATCAAAACATTCCTTAATCTGGTTGACGTGCTAACTTCAGTCAGAACTCGATATAACGAATTCTCTGTTTACTATGAATATTTTTTAAAAAAAATCGATTTATCATCATTTATAAGTTCATATAACGATTTTTATATGTTCAAATATAAAGAAAACAATCGTTTTAACGAGATTTTATTAAGTGATCGTTATATCGAGTTCTGAGTGTATTGTCGTTTCAAGATGAAAAAACAAATCATGCACAGTAGTTTATCAATTCTGAATTGATAGAAATTGAATTTCACGACTCTGGATACAAGATTTGTAAATCAAATATTATTATTAAATTATTTCAAAAAATATGCATTTGGTGTACATACACAAAAATATGATTTCATTTTACTAATTGGATCAATACGTGAAAAGTCTCTTTATTTTAGCGATATATAAGCTAAAATCCCGCTTTAAAGTTTGCAATTTCTAAATTGAACAACTTGTATCGTATCGCATCTTATATAATATGGAACAATTTAACTAATTACGCGTTATAATAATAGCTACTCATTAATTTATATTACATTTTCTGTTAAACTTTATTTTAACGTGAATAACAAAAAAAAAAAAAATTTTTTTTTTCATTGTCGTAATCTAATATTAATGTATAAAAAGTTAAAATTTTTTTTTTTGATCGATTGTCTTTTGGGTTGTATTTGTAAATAATAAATAATAATAATAATAATGCCTAAATGCTTATTTTACGGACAAATTTATCAAATATTTAATATCTGTTGGTAGCCATATCACCACGAACTCTATTATAATCTGGAAGTCCTTCAACTACAATAAACAAGAATTTATAATAATAAATAAATAAATAAATAAGATTTAAAAAAATAAATATAAAAATAATATTAAACAAACCTGGACCGATTCCAACTACAGCAACATCTTGGTCCCACAGATATTCTCCGGCTACTCTACGTACATCATCAACAGTAACCTTGGATACGATAGCTTCAACCTCTTGAGGACTACGTCTTTTACCTGTTGTTATTAATTGACGTCCGACATCTTCAGCAATTGCTGTTGTGCCATCAAGATTCAATAAAAGCGAAGCTTTGAGCTGTTGTTTAGCTCGTTCAACTTCAGCTTCCGTGACTGATGTGTGCAATCTTAAAAAAAAAGAGGAAAAAAAAAAGAAATGACAACTTAATAATCAATTTTTTACACATTAAAAGAAATTTTTTTTTTTAAAAAAAAAAATTATATGATGTTTACCTCCAAAGTTCTTTGCAAGTAAAATGTACCAAATCATCTAAATTATCTCTATTTTCTGTTATAAGATAAATGCCAAATAATCCAGTATCACTATAACTTGTATTAAAAGCTTGGAAAGAATTTGCAAGGTGATTTTGATGAATAATATGAGAAAGACGAGAAGATGAATGTCGAGCGGAACCAAGAGATCTATCCCAAGTTCCAATTACAGCTTGTGCAACTAACATAGGATAATAATCTGGTGAAGTCCATCCAACACTTTCAACTGCGAGGGTTATATGAGCTTGAGGTAATTCATCATTTCTTACTCTAACTTCTGATCCTGTAAATGGAGGTTTTACACCACGAGTACTACCAAGTGCTAAAGGATTTGATGAAACTGGCAAAGAGGAAAAATGTTTTTCGGCTAATTTTACAAGTTCTTCATGATCAATACCACCGGTTCCCACCAAAACCATGCGATCTGCTGTATAATTATTACTAATATAATCTGCAAGATCCTTACGATTAAGAGAAAGGATATTTTCTTTTGGTCCAAGAATAGTGCGACCCAATGAATGACCTAAATTGTATAAAGGCAGCTGTTAAATAAATATGTTGAATTTTATAATTAAATAGATATAGAAAAATCTTCTAACTTGATTTTAACCTTGGAATGCGGTTGCATGCAAATGATCAAAAACCACTTCATCGAGTAATTTATTAACTTCTTCCTGTTCCCTTAAAATGACTTCACGTTCACGTTCAATAGCGTGGTCTTCCAATGTAGAATTTTGCAATATATCAGATAAAATTTCAACAGCTATCTTAGCATCATTTTTAAAAGTTTTAGCATAATATACTGTTTGTTCACGAGAAGTGTAAGCATTCAAATGTGCTCCAATATTTTCAATAAATAGTTCCATTTGATGCTGAGAACGAGATTTCGTTCCCTTGAAAAAAAAATTTTTTTTTATAATAAATAAAAAATATATTATTAATGAATTCAAAAATAATTTATTTATTTGATAAATCTACCTTAAATGCCATATGCTCCAAAAAATGAGCAGCTCCGTTATTTTTTACGTTTTCAGCTCTACTTCCAGCGCTAATCCATACCCCCACAGTTGCTGTCTGTGCAAACGCATTAGCTTCAGTCGCAACCGTCAAGCCATTTGAAAGTACCGTAGAACGTGTTAATGGCTGAGGAAAAGATGTTTCAGAAGCAAAAGAGCGGGTAAACTACAAATTTATCCAATAAGATGCATAAATATATTAAATAATGAACTCGCTATGACCCTTTAAAAAGTTCTTAAGGTATAAGTCTCAATACCTTTCTCGTCAGCCCACGACCAAACTGACGTCTTAATGCGTTTGAAAGCATGAACCGAGACGCCATTTGCTAATTCCTTGAGAAATCCTTTTAAAATAACGTAAGCAAATCGCAAAGCCACCTACTGCGATCAAAAAAATCTCGAAATCTTTTTTTCGAGAATCATGTGACTTTTTAATTATTGCTAAAATTCTATTGGCTGATAAAGTCACATGTTTTAATATTGGCATTGAAGATTTTTCTTTTATCAAATGCATAATTAGAGAAATATAGTTATGAAGTATATACAAAAAACATAAATAATTCTATAAATGAATAATAAAAATCAATTTTATAAAATTTTCTTTATTTTATTTAGTGTTAAATCAATATTAGTATTATCACTAGATTCAGTAATACCTACATTCTTAACTTTAATTATTTTAACAAAAGATTCAAAGTTGTCTGAAATGCCTTACAATTATTTTCAATTCCATTTATACATCACAAAAAATTTTTAAGTATAAACTTTCGTAAGATTTATTATGTAACTATTGTAATCTTTTGTAATCTTACATAACCCTTCACAATTTTGAACTGTAAATATTACATAAGTCTATGTTTAAATGTAAACCTTTGTAATACTACAGTTTAAAAACCTTTATGAGACTTGTAAACCTTTGTAAATCTTTACAATACTACAATGTAAACTTTGCAATCTTTATACTTTTTAGTATAAATATTACATAAATTTATATTTAAAAATTTTTTTGATGTAAGATAATCAGTATAATATTGATATTGACTTTCTAATTTAAATAAAAAATATTTAAATGATAACTATAATCACAAATCAAAATATAATTTATTTCATATGAATTTATATAATCTTTTAAATAATAATGTTTATCTTCTCAAAGGAAAGAGGAAATATGCTGTATTTCAAGCTATTAGTAGAATCTGTAATATCAATTTAGCTTCTAATATTAGAAGTTCATATAATTTGAATTTAAATGAAATAACCTTTAATTTGTCAAGAGTATGATTATGCTCCTGTAAAGAAATTTAATAAAAAAAGTAAACTGCCTTTTCAAGATATTCTAACTGATTTGCTGAATATCTAATATTATAATTTTCAGAAAATATATTCATAAAGAATTATTATTACATATCTGATTGACAATTTGCATTTATTAAATAATCTGTTTTATTGTGTTTGATTTTTATATTTGCTGTCAGAAAAAATTATGAAAATTTTCTACATAATAATTATTAAAAATAAGAAAAGCACCTAAAAGAACTTGTAAATTAGAATTATTAGTATTAATTTAATAAAAAACATCACTTAAAAATACTAATGATAACTTTTTATAATATTGTTACACTAAAAATCATTAGTATGATCTTCCTAATGTAGATCCTTAGAAAACTATGTTAACTTTGTTAACTTCGTTTACGTCGTCTAGCTCGTTTACA
>CAMKVN010002448.1:0-13553 GCA_946474995.1 Funneliformis geosporum
AAATTCTACTTTAAATAAAGGAGTCTGGATTTCGAAATACAATCGCAAATATCTCGAGATGGGATGATCCAAAATCATGAATGTTAGCTCATTGGATTCATCTAGTCACAAGGAATCGAATGGTAGTTGTTTCATACAAATCAGCATGATATTAACTGAGATCATACATTTTTTTGTTTTTTTTTGTTTTTTCTATATATAAAAATCATGTAATATGACGTAATTCTGACTATTTCGACTTTTCATTTCAACTTTGACCTCCAAAGTCAAAACATTTCGACTTTTTGGGTTTTCATTTCGACTTCATGTATAATCTTCATAGTAAAAATGATGCTTAATTTCAGAAGTATACAGTAGTACAGTTAGTATATTATAATAATTAATATAAAAATTTGTACAAATATAGTATAAATATAATGTTAAATTTATTTAGTATATACAAAATTCCTAATCCTGCCTAGAGGTGGTTGGCCTGAAAAGGCACTCTCCCAAACTCACTATTATGGTAAGTTTTATTTGTTTCTGTTATATATTAAATGCTCAGTTAACAATGTACTTATGTTATATTAGAGTATTGGAAGAAACTGTTTTCCATAGAGCTTAGAAAGCTAAAAAGAAATCTTTTCTAAAAAGTATAATAAGACAAAATAAAAATCGCATAACTATCTTAAAGAAGAACTTAAAATCCTAATTTTAAATTTGAAAAAGGGTTCCAGATCCTTTATAAAAGTACTGAAAATATTAAAAGAGTTTGAGGTCAGTTTTTAAGGAATAAGTGAAATCTTTACAAGAAAGTGTGTTACATCACTATTCTGCTGGTATGGAGGAAGAAGAACACACAGGCTTATATACACTATTACATGTGTGTCTTGATCTTTACATTCTTGTGTGTTGCATGTTTTTCTTTATGAATAGGAGTCTTGTTTCCTACTAGCTTAGTATAATAAATCTTTGTTGAGATCTATTGATTCTGGAGAAGGAATTAATTATATACTTTCCTTATATTATCAAGGAGTTATTTTCTAATTCATTTTTACTATTATGAATACATAGGATAGGAATACTTCATCAAATAATAAAACAACTTTTTCACAATCATCATCCTCAAGTCCAATTATTATTTCAGAAAATGATGAAACAACTTGTTCACAATTATCTTCTTCAAGTTTGTTTATTATTTTAGAAGATGATAATCATGATAATCTATTACAATAAATTAATATTTTCAGTCAGAATTACTGGAACGATTATATTGAAGAATCTGAATTGCATAAATCACATATGATGGAAAATTGGATAAACAAATATTAACCAATGATGAATGAGCAAAAATACAGGATTATATAGAAAATTACCAATCAAAAATTCCACAAAGTCATCATATATTCAATGAAGTTCATCTTTGTTTTAATACTCTTCAATACAAATTTGGATTAACAATATTCTAGCCTCTTTTTTACTATATTGTTGATTATTCAGGTCAGCATGAACCAACAATTGAATTATATAAGGAATATATGCCATCAATATACAAATCACTGCCTGACGTAATTTTTGATTTGCCAAAGTTTTCACCTGACCAAGATAGATTTTTTTGATGAACTATTTGTGGCAATTAGAACATTGCATTTTTTAAAAATATTTATTTTCAAACATTTGCTAAATTATCAATATAGGCAGAAGACATACAAGATATACATGCATTGACTGCTAAACAATGAATTATTAAAAAATTGATTGACATGATGTAGGTTGATATGAAATTTGTTTCTACAAAACATTGGATGATTGTTGTTATATCTTAATAACTTAATTCTTATTTTTTAGTAATAACTCGATAAATAATCCAAATAAGAATGATATTTCTGAATATAAACATATGTTATGAAATATTGTATTATTTATAGATGCATCAATTCAAAAAGTTCCAGATTATTGAGTTCGCTAGTAAGTTAAATTTTGTTAATTCTCTGTTAATAATTACTTATCAAGATAACTAATCTCTTATATATATTAAAACAATTATTAGTTTTGAGAATACACTTTAAGCCATAGCAATACGTTGTAATCTAGGTGAGGAACCTACTGAATATGTTCGAATAGAATATAGAGTTGATATTCTTATTAAGTTACATGGACTCCGCTGGAGTCCTGATATTAAATGTGGCTAAAGTTGCTAAACAAAATCTAGCGTTTAGACAAATGTCTAAATAGTAAAGATAAAACTTGGTTAAATTATATTAAAACCTTATTAAAAGATCTGCGAAATTCAGAAAAAGGTAAAATTATATTAAAGCTTATAAAAATGGCAAAATTATATCAAACACTTAGTAAAAATTTAGTGAAACTAAAGGTTTAGACATTTAGCCAAATCTAAAATGAGTTTAAACAAGCAACCTTAGATGTGGCGAAATATCAGGTGGTCTTCCAAGATACACTCGTGCTAAAGAATGGTTGGATACTTTAAAGCTTAGATTGGAATTATGTAATGTGTGAACTCTTAGTAAAAAACCAATTGAACAGAGTTAATATCAGCAATTTGGTTGTGTGAAGCTTTACAATTGTTGGTAAGTAATAAGTTTTGTTATCAATTTTTTAACTTACGGATCAATAATATGCTAATCAGGTGAATGAATGTTCAGCATGTTCAATTCAAATTTATGCATTTGTTGTCTTTAGTGAATTGAACCACCTTATATTGGCTTATGAGACACTGATCCTATTAGCTAGCTGGAATATATGCAATACAAAAATTGCTTATTGCATTATGATAGGATTTTTACAGAAATTAAACGCTACCAAAATGATGCTGGCTAATCTGAATAATGAGAGAACAAAGATGTTATGCTGTAAAATTCAGCGAAAAAGAAAGACTTTCATTTTTTTCCTTATCAATCATGTCAACACCACGAAAAAAATGAAATATTTTTTTTTATAACATAATGATTTTGATATGTATTATAAGCTGTAATTTCTCTTAAGATTTAATGACTATATGCTATATTTGATTTATAACTTTTACATATAATGCTAATTTTAATAAAAATGATAACTTATGATAAATGCTAATGAACTATTGTGCTTTTGATAATATTTATAAACTTAATTTTAAAATTGAATTATTATAGAAAAACATTTTTAATAAAGTTGATAATTATATTACTAAAATTAAAATTTTATATTTTATTACTATAAACAATCTTTTAGGAATACTATTTGTTTACAATAATAATACTTTGTAAGTTTTAGATTTGAAAAAAAAATTATATTAGCTAAGTTTTTACATGTTTAAGTTATAAGTAAAGATGGATATTTTATTTTAAAATCTGTAACTGGTTGCATGTATTATATAATTCTTATATTTAAGATTTGTGCAAGATCCATCTTTAGTTAAAGCATTATTAGGATAGTAAATAATTGCTTTATTTTCTTTAGTTAATAGCAGTTTTATATAAATAGGATGAGAAAACATTCACTTATAAATAAACATTCTTGTAATAAATCTAATCATAACTTTATTTAATTAATAAGGACAATTTAAATCTTATTTTAAAATGTTGCAATAAATCATATCTCAGGTAGATTTTATCAGGTTAATATCGATACACGTCTACAAGACCAGCATTCCTGTTAAAGAATCTCAATGGTCATTTCGAATCAGGGACGATGATTTTCTGCGGTGATAAAAACCAGTGGTTAAACAAAATTCTGTGATGTGATGTGATACCGATTTTCATACATTTTGTGTAATTCTGTGGTGGTTAAAATCAATTCGGTGTTTTTATGTATTTAAAAAATATAAAAAATTTGCTTTAAAAATCAATTACTTTATTAAATATAACATATTTAATTTTTTTAATGATTCGCACGAAAGATTTTGCCGACCATTATTTAAAAGGTTATTATACATAGAGAAACTACGCTCTACACTGCAACTAGAAATTGTGAGTCAAATATAATTTATGCAATTTTTGGGTACATTTGATTGCATTCCCATTTAAGATCAACCTGCTCTTCAATTAATTCATTTACTGACCCACAATAATAGTTCAGTAATTAAAGAACTTTGTAATCCTTCTAATGAATATTTACGAAAAACAAATGTACAAATTGTAAAACGTGAAAGAATATCGTAGTTCACGTAGTTCAATGATCAAAATTCGAACTTAAGAATCTCACGTGATTCTACAGAAAATCATCGTCCCTGTTTCGAATGTCTCCCAGGTCCGGTCATGTGAATTTAAAATTTTTGATTGTATTTTGTGTAACGATATATAGGTATATTCCTTTTTTGTTTACCTTTTTTTTTAAGATCGTAAAACTTCTTTTTTTCCTTACTCGTTAACTTAACATATTGTATGATACACTTTACTTTTTGTTTAATCATGATTTTAATAAATATATATAGAATAGAATAGAATAATTTTATTTTATTTTATTTTTAGAAATTTTTTCCTTATATTCTCAATCGAACAATCTAAACTTTATAGACATGGGTAAACGTAAAACTAAAAGAAAGCCAGCGCCAAAGAAAAAATTAGTGCTTGATACTCAGTTTGATTGTATTGCTTGTAACAACGAGAAATGCGTTGATGTTAAAATGTAAGGTAGCTAAGGTTTCCATCGTGAAGCTTAATAAATACATAATTTAATCTAAAATTCTGAATTTATTCAGGCAGCGAGATGCAAAAGTTGGTAATTTAAATTGTAGATTATGTGGTATTAAATTTCAATCACCAATTAATCGTAAGGCTTCTTATTATTCATTATGTTTTATATTATAAAGAGTGAATTAATTATATTTTTATTGTTTAGCGTTAAGTGATCCTGTTGATGTATATTATGAATGGGTTGACGCTTCACAAGCGAACAAACCCGAAGATTCTCGTAGAGGTTCTGCCGATTTATCGGATGAAGAATTAAATTATCATGACAAAGATTTGAGAGATATTAGTGATGTTGAAGATGATGGTAGATTAAGAGGCAGAGGGATATCACCAGGCTTTGTAGATGATGAAGAAGAATATGATTAAAAACTTTTTTTTTTTTACGTTATTAGGCAAATATTGATACGTTTTTTGCTTTATGAACTTTTTCTTAATGCACGTACATTCTCACCCAAATTTGCTTTGAAGTTTTAACGGATAAAGTCCTATAAATAATTTAAATTATATAAGCAAAGAATGGTTACCCTAAAGATAATTTCTCTTTGATTGTTTATAAAATCAATTTATATTAGGTATAATTCACGTGATTCAAATGCTTATCTGGTAACATTGTTATCATTTTATCATTTTTTCTTTAAGAATTTTAGATCGAAAGATAACCCTTCCCCATTGACATTTATAAAAAAATTAAAAAAAATTGAATTCTTATAAACTTTTTGATTTGATTTTTTTTTTTTACTTGAAAAATCATAATTTTTTTTGCTTGTAAATTTTTTTACGCGTTCTCAACCTTTATATACTTTTTTTTTTAATTTTAAAAAGGTCAAAATATTATGTTTACCGCAAAACCAAGGTATTTTGTTTGCATTGTATAAGTTCTTTTTCTTAGAAATTTAATATTCTTTTTTCATTTTATTTTAAAGTAAGGCAATATTTCGAATGAAGAAATCAATAAAATTTACCACGTACTTACTTCAAAAGACATTCTGCTCATCATTTCGACCAAGAAAACTACTTAAAAATCAACTATCATTTTATGCTCATAATACCTCAAAAAATGGTTCATTAGCACGTTCATTTTTTACCTCAGCAACAACTCGTACACTACTACCACATGTTAACAAAAATTTTTTGAATCAACCATCATTTTTTCTTTCCTTTCCTTATTCAAAAATATATAATAACAGGAGATATATTAATAATTCTTTTTCAATAAATTTTTTGACAACAACAAAAGCATTTAAACCACACTCCTCAAAACCACAAAAATTTTTTGATTCCACAACGTCAATTAATAAACCAACTTCAAATGTCTCACCGACTATAGTAACGTCATCAAGTTCAACAACTATAACAAGTCATCAACGTCACTCTTCTATAATAGATTTTTATGAAAAACCATTGTCATCAATTTCTAATACTAAAAGGAACTCATTTATATTAAATCATGGTGGATCTGGTATATCAAAACATTCAGAAAAATTAATTACAACAAGGAATGATGGAGAATATTATAGCATAGGGTGTGGAGAGGATAGCTTTTTTTTGAGATATGATTCCTTGGGTGTAGCTGATGGAGTTGGTGGTTGGCGTAATGTTGCTCCTTTACGTAATGCTGGTAATTGATTTTTTTTGATTATATCCCATATTTTATTTTATTTTATTTTATTTTTTTTCAAAGAAAAAGAGGACATCATTAAGTAAAATTTATAACAGGCTAAATAAATAATTTGAATCTGGATTAAAAAGTCATGTATCCATATAATTTCTTTCTTTCTTTCTTTATTTGATATTTCGCTAATAAAAAAACCATATATATATTTGTTTTCTTTTAAAAAAAAATTTTTAGTTGCGGATTCAGCTTTATATTCTCGTAAATTGATGCATTACTCATTCGCAGAACTTGAAAGATATGATAATATTGATGATGAGAAATATTATCATTATAACGAAGTTAATCCTGTTGATATATTACAAGCAAGTTATGAGCAAGTTGTTAAAGATCCTACATTAAAGGTATTTATCTTATTATTTTTTTTAAAAAAAATTTTTTCATTCATATATCAAACAATTAAAGAGATATCTTTTTTTTTCTTGGTTCACTAAAGGGTATTATTGGATCATCAACAGCTTTAATTGCATTATTACGAGATGATGAATTAAGGATAGCAAATTTAGGAGATTGTGGTATAGGCGTGATACGTTATAATGATTTTATATTTCAAACTGAAGAACAACAACATTCTTTCAATTATCCTTACCAATTGGGAACAAGTTCATTTGATACCCCTCAAGATTCACAACAATTCACTGTTAAAATTCAACATGGTGATATAATAATTATGGGTAGTGATGGTATATTTGATAATTTATTTGAAGAAGATATACTTGAAGAATTTTCACAATTATTTTGTCAAAGGCAAGGTGGTTTAAAGGTTGATCCTCAAATTATAAGTGATACTTTAGCTTGGAAAGCAAAAAATGCAAGTAAAGATCTTAATGTTCCTTCTCCTTTTCAATCTCGTGCTATGCAAGAAGGTTTATATTATTCAGGAGGTAAAAGAGATGATATTAGTGTGTTAGTTGCAGTAGTAACCGATAATTATCATTTGGAAAAAGATTAAATTGCCAATTTTTTATCTTTGCCTCCTTAAGAAAAAAAAATTTTAAAAAAATAAGCAATTCAGAGTCTTTTTTTTTGTAAATAATCTATTGTTGCATTTTGAATTTTATTTTATTTATTTCATTAAATATGTGCAAAATTAATGGACTTTATTATACTTTGCATTTCAATATTTAATATAGAATTGAATATTTGTATAATATATATTATTTATATTATTTATTGTATACTATTATTATAGAACATAATAAAATATTGAAATATATATATATATATATATATATTTTCAAAAAATTCAAATTCAAATATAAAGTTAAAGATTGTTTGTTAGTTATATTACTAAAATTTATGAATTTAATGAAATAAACAGAAAATATACGTTATGAATCCCAACGTTTTTTACGTTGATGTCCGCTAGGTGAAGTTGTTGATGAGGAACTTGTGTTACTAGAACGTAATAACCCTAACTCGGATTCAGATGAAGAAGCTTTTTGAAAATTCACATGAAATTTCGATTGGTAACCACCTGCGTTATTACGACCTGATCTATTACTACTGGTGTTAAGTTGTGGTGGTGGAGGTATCTGTGAACCTACTGATCCAATTCCGGCTCTTCCACTTCCTAGTGGAATGGCGTTCGAACTTGATCCTGCAGATCCACGACCTAAATAAATATCAATTTTAACAATTTAATTTGAAAAATTATATATAAATCAAACAATGATAACTTCCACGACCATGACCTCGACCTCTACCACGACCACTTCTGCCACGTCCTCCTCGAATCAATTGTCTCGACTTTCTGAACCTTGCGTTCTATTATTAAAATAGATTAGTTTTAAATTTTACATCATAACATTTAATGTAAACTAGTCAATATTAACCTGCATCGCCAGATCCATTAACAAGCTTGGAACAATTTGACCAGAAGATTCTAAATTTCTTACTAAATCTCCTGCAAATTTATCTTCCTTCTTGGTAATGAGTGTATATGCTGTACCCTTCTCACCTGAGATATTTTTAATGTTAATATCAAATTAATATTATTTACATTCACCATTTAGCAACATACCAGCTCTACCGGTTCTACCAATACGATGTACATGCGAATCAATATCCCTTGCGATGTCGTAATTTACTACAGTCTTAACGGCCTTTATGTCAAGACCCCTTGCTATTAAAATAAAAAAATATGCAAGAATATAATATAAGAAAAGATCTTAAAACAATACATTGAACTATGTAATCACATACCAGCTACGTCGGTAGCTACCATGATAGGAAATTTGTTATTTTTGAAGTCTCTCAACACTTTGTCACGGTCAGCTTGCATCATATCACCATGCAATGCGCCACCTGTTAAATATTATTAATTAATTAGAACTTTAATAAAGGATTGTTTTAAAAAAAAAAATTATTAATCACTTACAATCGAATCCTGATTGTTGCAAATTTAAGGTTAATTCATCGACACCACCTTTCCTACTAACAAAAATGAGTACGCTCCCCTCTTTTATGTGATAAATAAAATTTAACAATATGTTTGTAATAATTAAGAAAAATAATCTTGGATTCTATTAATTCCAGATAAATATCTTACCAACACAAAACGAAGCTAAACGTGTAATTAACCAATCCCATTTATATCCATCATCAGTTAAAACTTCGATAATTTGAGTTATATCAGTATTTGCCTTAAATGATGATAAAAAATTGATATAACGTGCAGTAAAAAAGTTGAAAATAATTTATAAAATAATTTAAAGTGTACTTGTCCAACGTATCCAATTGAAATTCTCACGGGTTCTGTTGTCACTTCTCGAGCTAAGGTCTCTACTTTTTTAGGAAATGTGGCACTAAATAACAATGCTAAGAAATTATGAAAAATTGATTCAAGTTGAAAAGTATATAAAAAACGAATTATATTAATTTTTATGCATACTTTGCCTATCTGGTCTAATATTGTCGCAAATAGATCGCACTTGAGGCTCTATTAAATATATTTACATTCAATCTTAATTAGAACATAATTTTTAAAGTCAAAAAAGAAGAATTACAAGAAAATTACTTGCCAAATCCCAAATCAAACATACGGTCGGCTTCATCAAGGACTAAGAAACTAACGCGTCGAAAATTTGTCGCTTTCATTTTCACCATATCGATAAGTCTACCCTATTAAAAAATGAAAAGTTATTTTTTTTTCATTCTTACAATTTTTACAAATTATAAATTATAAAAATTTATTATTACTTACGGGAGTACCGACTAAAATTTCAATTCCACCAGGTTTCAGTTCTTTAAATTGATCCATTTTCGAAGCACCTCCATAAACTGCTGCAACTCTACATTTATGTAAATCAAGCAGAGAGAGTAGTGTGTGCATCGCTTATGTTTCCATTCTACCAATCATGGGATAAATTTTAGTGTTAATTTCTACCTCAGACCATAAGCCTTTGCAAATTTTTTAGCTTCAATATATATCTGACTGGCAAGCTCTCTTGTAGGTGCTAATATCAATCCGATAGGGCCTTCACCTAAATCGTGTAACGTCAATTTTTTTAAATAAAAAAAATTAAAAACAAATAAAGCGCAATTTTAATGATATCTGCAATATAAAATATTTTAGTTGTTTACCTTTAGACAGTTCCTCCTGATCCATTATATGTATTAACATCGGCCATATAAAAGCTGCAGTTTTACCGGAACCTTAAATCAAACCTCCGAATCAGTAAACTAAACATGGAATCGTTTAGAAATAAATTTGACATAGTAATGATTTATTACCTGTTTTCGCAATGCCTATAATATCTCGACCTGATAAAGCGACGGGGACCGCCTAAAATACATATGCATGAGATGAATTCGTGACATATTTCGAAATAATGAATGATGAGATACCTGTTTTTGAATCCCAGTAGGGTCCGAATATCCAAGTTTAATAATAACATCTAATAACGCATCATCAAATCCAAAATGAGCAAATGAAATGCAAGGTTTTGAAACATCAGCACCCGAAACATGCATATCTATATATTTGTCATAGTAAAGTTATTTGAATATTATTATCATCTTTGTCTGTCAACGAATTAAAATAAAATTAAAAAAAATAAATAAAAATTACCAAGTTCTTTTCGAATTAGTTCGACACGTTCTTTAGGCAAATTGGCAATATCGGAATGTTCTTCATAAAAAAATTTTCCAATTTCAGGATAATCAATTTGAGAATGATCTACAAATAAGTAACATATTTATTAGTTTATTCTTGCAAATGAAATTGAGATAAAGCACTACGAAAATTCTTTACCAACAGCTGGGAGTGGCTCTACATCTTTACGCTTTTGTTCTATAACTGGATTGTCGTCAGAATCATATCTGAAAAAAAAATGAAATAAAAGATAGATATCATCAAACAATTTAATCAATTAGTTAATAAACGAAAAAAAAAAAATATTCCATTATTTGAAGCTTACTCGAGTTGCGCGTCAATAGCTCGGGCAGTAGCATAGACCTCTTCGTCTGAATTAGCATTCTAATTTAAAAATACAAATATTGGTAAATGATTGATTCATCAATAAATATTGATTTGACTTAAAAGCAAGTATACCTCATCTTTTTCGATTGGACGTTGGCTTTTTCCAACCTCAATGCCTTTCTTTTTCATATGATTAACATAACTCTCTACAAAATCTTCATCTTCAATGTCATCGCGCCTAAACTGTTTTATAATTACACATTGATAATTTGAAAATTTTTAAGGATATTATCTGATTAATACAGCGTTGGGGGGGGGGGGGGGGTTTAAAAAAAGTTTAAATATATATATATATATATACATAATCATACTTTTTCTTGTTGAGATTTAATGAGACTTTCTTTCTGAACTTGATTATCGATATCCAACATGAAAGCGTCTAATGGATCATTTTCCTCCATCGCATTTACTTGAACCTCAGACTTAATATTTCGACTGCTTTGAACCTCTTTATCAACATTATATCCCTGGGGCACGAAACCTTGAATTCCTATTATGCATTGCAGGAATAAAATTAGCATTATTTTTTTAAAAATAGGTGCTAAATAATTACACTATATGTAAACCTGTTGAAGTTCGAGGAGGTGGTGGAATATCGTCCTCCAGATTTCCAACATAATCCTTGTTCAAATCATAATCATCCAATTTATTACTCGAAGAAGTTAACTGTTCTTCTAAAGGATCGTCAAGTTTAATCAATTTTCTCTTTTTAGGTTGTATATCTTCGTCGGAAAAGTAATCAAGAGAAGGTGGTTTTTGTCGCTGTTGGTCGTCGGATTCAAGAATCGATTTGGATTTATTTGCAGATCCAGAATGTGAAAACCCAAATCCAAACGGTTTGGATGACTTTTTTGAATTCATTGTGCACTTTTTTATACTTGCTCTAATTTTAATTCAATATGTTCTGTTGTAAGAAACAAAATGATTTCTTATGAATTTTCCGATCATCATTTTAACGCCCAAAAAGGTTGATGTAAGCATTGATGCTTCATTATTGATTTTTGGCATGCCATTCGAATGACCTTAAATGAATGACCCTAGTTTTACTATAAAGTTTAAAAGCGCAAATGAACATAACTGTGCAAATTCATCATTTGCGCACGAAAATTCAGTCATAACGTAGAATTTATATTTCTGGGCTTCACCCAAACATTTTGGCGCTGATAAATTTTTTCGATCGGTATTATTTATAGTGAGAACTTTGTCTTAATTACGTAATTAACGAAGATAACCGATTCAGCGAGAACTGAACCCATCTAAGTTTCACCAAGATCATTCATAAAAATTTTCGAACCATTTCGTTACTCGTCATCATCCTTCATTATATGAATCAATCGACTGAAAATATAAAAAATATAAGATTGTATACAAAAATATACAAAAGGTCTTTATTTGATATTTTACTGAAAGATTGATTCTTTGACCCTTGTTTTTTAACTCTCGATTTTCGCGTTGGCAGAAATACCACCGGAATGATGTTGTGGTAGGTATCGACCTTTGAAGTTAAAGGCTATGCAGGAATGAGCATTTCAAAATTAAGGAAAGTAATAACGATTTCAAAAGTAAAAATTTTGATGTCAACAAGTTGAAAATTATGGAAGGTGGATATTCCTGGCGATACAGAGAACATTAAACTGAAAACTCTTCAAAGCAGATCCCGTGATATTGATAAAGAAAATATTACTATACAAGAACTCGGAGGTGAAAGGTTGTCTCCATTTAGTGATTTTGACGACACCTTTATGTGACTCCAAGAACATTCGTATCGTCGTACAACCTTCTTGATCACCTTTGTCTCTGCTTGCTTTGTACTAGATCAAGGGATCACTAATATATCTCGTATAGGGTTGGAAAGGTCCGCCTGGTTCGGTCCTGGTCCTATAACTTGCAGGTCCCATCATTAGGACTTGTAACCTAGTCTTTAATAACTGGCTTTGTAACTGGTTCAAAACCAGGTTTAGGACCAGTTTCCAAACAGATAATTGTGACCTTTAATTCATTATAATTTTCGTAATCATCGCAAATTTAAATTTGAGCTAATAAATTGAATCAACGTATTAATCACCACTGATTAATCCGAGGTTCGACACCAATTAATCTCTATATAAAATTTATTGAATACTTATAAATTTTTCTCAAATTTTACATGATTTCTAACTAAAATTTCACAATTTCAATAAATCTATAATTCTATTATTTTACCGCAGTGATAAATGATATGGTCATCAACTCCCTTATCGTTAACGAAAATCTCATTTACTGCGTCACAGTTTCATATTTAACACAAAGTTTACAAGTAATTTTCCACCGGTGACATTTAAGGGGGGTGAAACAAAAATTTTTTAGTGGTGAAAAATTTGTTTTCAGAATACATAGTAAAAATGAAATCAGGAAGATGTGATATTGGATGACAAATAGTGCATATCATATGGGGGAAATTCTTGAGGCGATATTGGGTAAGATCAATTTCATAACCTGATCACATGCAATTTTGATTAATTGAAAATGCTATTATTGACTGATTAAAATCATCTTTATCAATATAAAATTGAAAATGTTTTTGTGTTTCCATTATTAAAAAACAAACATTAGCAATTATTGGATATGATTAAGGTTGCTAGACGAAATCAAATGTTTAGACAAACGTCTAAATAGTAAAAGTAAAACTTGGTTAAATTATATTAAAACCTTATTAAAAAATCTGTGAAATTTGAAAAAAGGTAAAACTATA
>CAMKVN010002449.1:0-13552 GCA_946474995.1 Funneliformis geosporum
ATTGAAACTGATCTATGCATTGTTTCACAATTATAAACATATAACCATATTCGTCAAAATTAGGGGGTTTATTTAAAAAAAAATTTTTTATAGATTAATATACCCGATCTTAAAAAAATTTAAAAGAGCTTGGCCGGATACTTTTCCAAGGGTAGTGTATATTCTGAGAGAGATCATGAAACAGAAATAAAAAACATCCATTTGAGGTAGTAAGTTGTGATAGGAATAATAATCCTATTCTACGAAGATGATTGGAAAATTTCTGATATTCGAGTGGATTGATCAATTCCAGGATAGGTTTTATACCTCCTTGTACGATATTGACATTCAAATCGTTAATAGCGAAGGAAAGATTCAGTAATTTCATTAACATTAATATTGTGGACCACCAGTCCTTAAAGAAAACTGGTGATGAGAAAGGCCAGAAGTTCAGGGGTGATGATGAAAGCCATTTCTTAATTTGAAGTTGTAAGGTACGAATCTTTGATGTGATCCCAAGCAATTTAGGGTCATTAATCATCTTTTATAAGTTCAAAATCTTAGCTTGTAATTAATGATCATATAAGTGTGCTAAGTTAAAAATCTTTGAAAAGTGTAAAAATGCGTTAGGGGTACTGATCGATAAGTATAAGACTGCTTTAAATGTCTTTCGAAAAGTTTCCATTAGCATGTCACAGAAATTAGCTGTCAAATAAGTAGTTTGTATTTTGTAGAGTACCTTAGGGATAATAACCATATTGAATATAGCTACAAGTTGTTTGTCGGTTAATCTTTTTCTTTTTACAATATTGGTGGAACTAGAAACTTTGTCTTGTACTAGTTTATATATAAATTTCTTGTTTTGAGAAATTGAGATCCAAATTCCTAAATAACGAACAGGAATTTTAGGATCACTTGGTTGTAACCAGATATAATTATTGGTAAGTGCAAAATTAATTCTATTTTGTGTTAGAAGCGATGTTAAAAGTACAGACTTATCTCAATTAACTTTAATATCATTTAAATTATAAAAGCTATTAGCGATCAACATAATTTCATTGAGGTTATGTTTGGTTTTACTCAACCATAGAGTGTCATCCATATAGGCCAAATAGGGAACATGAGCATCAAAAATAGGTGGAGTAGCTTCAGTGATATTAGTGAATCTATCAGTTTTCAAAGTATAACCTAAATTGGATTGTTGAATTCGCGAGAGCAAGGGGTCATAGTATATACACCAAAGAATGGGAGAAATAATTTCGCCTTGATCTATACCAGAAATTACTTGATAATCATTCGTATTTCCATGAGCTGTAAAGACCTGGTTAAACCGTGATGAGAATAAGGTACAGATAAAGTTGCAGAAAGAAGGAGGTAGTTTAAGACGCAGAAGAGCTTTTAGAGCATAGACATATTAATGCTGTCATATGCTTTTGACATATCCTGGAAGAGGAACCACAGTTGTTCATTGTATTGGTGATGGTGGTCGTATATGAGATTATCTAAAATATGGATAGGTTCAAAAGTGGATTGAAAGGAAAGATCTACAAAATTGTTTCCTTTTAAAACATTATGAGTGGAGAGAATCGATAGTAGCCTTTTATTAATAAGCTTAACTAGTGCTTTTCTAGAACATTCTAGTAAGGTTATCAGTCTTATGTTGTTAAGATTAAATTCTCATAGTTTTGGTTTGGCGATGGGGTATATATAGGAGTAATTCCAAGCATCTGGTGTGAGAGATAAAGTCAGACAGCCACATATGAAAGTCCAAAAGGCTTTGTTTGTAAGAGGATCAAGATGTTTTAAAAGTTCATTAAAATCTTTGAAGGGCTACAAGCCTTATCATCTGGAAGCATCCTAATAATCTGAGCCCATTCCTTCTCAAACGGAATGTATATGAGGTCCTGGTAAATAGATGGGTCGATATGATTGAGAGGATTATAAAAGGGTTTCCATTCATCCGAAATTTCAAAGGGTGCATTTTGTGGTCCTGCAGTATGTTAAAAATGTCATGCTGTTTCTCTTTAACGTTCTCTGCTGAGGTAAGTAGTCCAAGATTGGCTTGTGAATTGTTAAGACAATGATCAAGAATGATTGTTTGTCATTTATGATCCAAAATAGAGTCTATCATCTTTGATTGTTTGGTTTGAAAGTTTTCACATCTTTGTTTAAGAGCTTGCTTTATCATCTTTGTCTTATACTCATCATTTTTGATTTTTAAGGCTGTTGATATTAAACCCAGGAAAGAGCTAATTTTAGGTAAGTTTTGGCGAATTAGATTAATAAAAACAGTATTGATTGAGTCAAAGTGGGTATCAAACAAGGGCGCAAATGTCCTAATTTTATTGTGATATTGATTCGCGAATCTTTGATTTTGCCAGTATTAATACTTTGCAAGGAAATACATTCCAGTTTCTGAAGATCAAATAGTTGCCTATAATCTTTTTTAAGTGTCGAAGGTTTAAGGTCTTTAATGTGATCAGAAGATTATCTGCGGGAAATAGTCAATTCACAGCTTTAATGATGCACTGTTGAAAATGGTTCTAATAAAAGTTCAAGTTGTGGATTGATGATAGACAGGCCAAGGTCATTTGTTTGAGATGACACGATTTTAAAAGATTGTCAGTTTTCTGTGAAAAGGTTTCCCATTGTTGATCATTGATATTGTCATATAGAAAAACAGTTTTTTTTAATTACTTTGAATGAAATAGTTCTTTGAGTCACCTCTGGAATGGTAATTTTAGTAACAACAATAGAATAATAGGTGTATTGTGAGTCTACATTTATGACTTCTGACGAGATAATACTATTTAAAAGGATATTAGAGAAAAAAATGTGATCAATATGGGAGAAAGTTAATATGGGAGAATGACTGTACGTAGTATGAGTAGTATCAGTGTTATCATGAACAAGATCACATGAGTTGAAGATGTTATAGGATTTAAGGAGAAAATAATTCATTTGATTTAATAGGATTAATAAAATGAGTTGATACAGCGTTAAAATCGCCAAGTAGGATGATGTGTATATTCATTGTAAAAGCTTGTTAGATAATTTCAGATACCTCTTTGATGGTTTGTGAATGTAGTTGAATATTAGAACTTGAAATGTATACGTTGATAATTCTAATTTTGAAGTGAGCTGAGAATTATAAGTCTACATAAATGTATCTTCCCAAGTTGCCAGCATGATTATATATATGATTAGCTAGCGGTTTTTTAATCAAAAGTCCCACACTAAAGCTAACTTGTTGGGAGCTTGTTTATGTTCAAAAAATGGAATGAAGGATGGGGGAAGTGAAAAACATAATGCAGAAAGATCTCTATTTGAATTAAAATTAGTTTCTTGAATGCCAATGACGTCAAGATGATTACACAGATAAAGATTAGTTATAAATTTTTGTTTAAAAGAGTCATTGAAAGAGCGAAAGTTATGGGTGGCAATATTTAAAGTCAGAGTTAAAATGAAAGGATTATGTGAAAAGGAATTATTATAAAATGAGGATTGATTATTCGTATTGGAATCATTTATCATACTAATTATAATAATTATAAGAATTGTGTTGGGGGGATACAAAAACATTATCTTTATTTTTGCAGTTAATTGATGGGATAATAAGGGCTTCAATATCATTGATAACATTTGAGATTTTTAGGGCACGTTGCATTTGAGCTACTGCTTGAAACGTGAAATTGAGTTTTTAACATTCATTTTAAGGTTTTCTTTAAGGGTATCATTCTCATCACATAGGCAGTCAACTTCAGTATAGTCGCTAATAATGCCAGCTTTGTAAGGATTAGGGTCTTCATAATCATCATCTTTCATAGCTGGAAAAGCATTAAGTTTGTCTGCTTTTTTTTGGGTGAGAGCGGTGATGCTTAAATTATCTTTAATAGCATTAGCTCTATCAATAGTGAAGGAGAGATTATTGTGAATCGAAGTAAATTGATTCGTTATCAGTTCAAGTTTGAGCATTATTTGGTCTAGTTTAGGTTGATTATCGGTTGGATGATTGGGATGGTTATCTTGATAATATTCATATTTTGTACTCTCAGCTTAATCTTGATTTGCGTGAATACTAGCAGCAAAGGTTTGTTCACCTTTTGCATTTATTTTTCACTGATCAGGGCGATAGTAGTTTGAAGGATCATTAGGATCAGATTTTTTTGTTATATGGGCATATGAATTGTAGGTTGTTGATAGCCATTTGAGTTTTTTGGACGTTTGGGTAACTGACTGTTATTTTTGGAGGGTTTAGGTTTAGGTGGAGGGGCTTTGTAGTTACTAAACTATGCAGGCTAGTATCTTGGATAGAGATTCTGCATTTGTATATCATTGGGTGCTTTGCGATTGCAGTGGCAGTTATAGGACTGATGTTTGGGAACTGAGCATATATAACATAGTTTTGTGTTAGAGTCGATCCAAATAAGCCTCTTTTTATCAAGAAAGAAAATATCAAACTCTTTAACAAAATCAAGTCTTTCTTGTGATTTAAAGTAGAATACCGCATACTGTAAATTATGGTAATTAGATTTTACTTTGGGAATTACCCATGTTATTGTATTTACAGTTCTACCAATATTAATTAGTTAGCATCCATTTGTATCAATGGGAAGGTTGGTTAACTTTAAGGAAAATTTAGATTTGGCTTTAACTTCTTCATTAGTCAAAGTGCATTTGTAGATATGAACTAGATCTTTGAATACAAAATAGCTATTGATATTATCAAATTGGATCATATTAGTTGTGTCATCATACATTATAGTGACTTGTTGTCACAAATTTTTTGTAGTCATGAAGCATCTAACGATTTTGTCAAAAAAGGAAAATACCACATAGATATTCATATCGATCACTGAAATCGGGATCTCTGTGATTTTAATGGATTTTTCTATGGTAAATTTGCCGATCGGGGTTTGTGTAAGGGGTAAAAATGTGGTATTTTCAATTTTAGGAATATGAAAGGCAATAGCTTTTTCTGCGTCAACTTATATAGTAAAGCCAATTCTGATCATTTTCTTTGTTTGGTTAGTGGGGGAATTTCTAACTGATGCATCAATGAAAGAAGAGTATTCTGTATCACAAAACAAATCACAGGCTGCATTTGTTTTTTTCTTTATTGGATTTGCTGGAAAGAAAAATATCTGCAGCGCAGTAAGCAAAAAAAATTAGAGAGTTTTGTTCTCTTTCAAAGCGTGTAATATTCTTTTCAGTATCGGTTGAAGGCATATTTTCTGAAGTATTATGTATTTGGTCATTTTCATATACTTTATTTTTGGGTTGTAGGAGAATTTACCCTTGTTAACGGTGGATGAAGTTGGATCAATATCCATGGTTTCTTCAGTTATATTTATATTTTCTTGTGTGAAAGTTAACTGAACAGGTGTTTATTATTATGTTTCTTTTTCTTGTTGTATAAGTTGGACTAGTTTTGCTGGTGGTAGTGGGGTTCTATTACTAACTGGTGAACTAGAACAGTTATGGTTTGAGTTTCTTCGTAAAATAGTTTTTTTTGTCATTTTTTCAGAATTTTGCGAAAATAGGAAAAGAGTTTTTTTTATCAGTTAATATTATTTATTAAGAAAATGATCAGTATTTAAAAATTGTTTCTTTGCAGCAGAAACTTTATTAATAAAAAAATGATTAGCAATCTATTTTTAAAAATAAATTATTTTATTACTACAGGTTATTGATTTATAGATTTTTCTGAAAAAAATAAAAGAAATTACAAGTAATGAAAACAAAACAAAATAAAAACTATCTAATAATCTAGACTAAATGTTAGCTACCTCTTATTAATAAAATATATAAATATACATATCTATCTAGGTTGACCTATTATCATCAATTCCTTCCTTTAGACCCAAAAGGAACTAGCCTAATGACTACTAAACTCATTAAGAAAAGAAAAAGAACATATCAGAACTGGTTTAAAAATCCGTTCACTTATATTCATATGTAAGGGCAAGTTGAATCCATAACTTCCAAGTATTAATCAGTACTATGCTATTATTGTAAGACAAATGTTTACATTTCTTCATATTTTTCATGTCAGAAGTGATGTGTTTTGATAATTCTTTGGCATTCATAAGAGAGTAGCGATATAATTAAATTTCAGTAAATAACCGCTCATAAAGAGCAATGATTGCAGTTGTGAGAATCCTATTGGTTTTTTTAGGAGATCCAATCAGATTTGTGAGACCATCAAATAAAACAGAAGGTAATTTTCCTTGAATAGTAAGTAAAAAGGAACTGATTCTATCTGATGGATATGCAAAATGTTTATTTAGGAGTAGCTCTACTGGTAAAGAGATTGAGGTAAAAAGAGAAGGAGAACAGCATTTTAAAATCAAGATTATAATTTAAGACTTTATGTCAGAGATGATAGTCTTGAGTTTCGATGAATAAGCAACACATGATCATAAATGATTAACTGTCTCAGTAGTTAAATTGCATCCTATGCAGTTCCAATTTCTGTAAAGATCTGGTCTTAATTTTTCTAGACAAGATAAAGTGGGTAGTTCTCCTAAAAAAATCTTCATTATGAACAAGCAGAGTTTTCTCTATTGAAAAGAAGTTGAGTAGGTAGACTGATCCAATAGACTTTTGACTGTTGTGTTAAGCTTTTAAGATCAGCATTTTTATGCAAGTCAATAATATTAGAGACTGCAGTAGCAGCAAAAATGTTTTTAAGGAAGTGTCTTGCTGAGGATTCTATAATAATATCATCAAATTGAAATAATAAATTAAGAGAATAAACTTGTAAATAGTTGATGGAGATCATAAGTGATTGTATTCCTAATCTGGCAAGATCATTAGCAATATTATTATAAATATCGCCACTATGTCCTTTTACTTTGATGAGTGTAACATTGAGGTTGAGTAGATCTACAATATAATTGTTTGTTTTTCAAAGAGTATAATTAAACACTTTTTCAAATGTTCAGATAGAAAAATTGTTGTTAATAATATAAGAGCTAAATCCATGTATTGTAGCCATATTGTCAGTATAAATAATTATATTGATTCAGTTTGTATTGCTTTATCTGAAAAACTACTATTCTCTATCTGCATTCCGGTATCTTTACTATAAACAAAAGCTTTTTGAAATTTTGCCTCTTCATAAACAATTAACTTATTAGCTCAATCCAATTACTTTTTTCTGAAATTTCTTCCAGTGAGATAGGATTGCGCTTCATATTTAGTAATTGATCAAAAGCTCTTTTGACTAGACTTGATGGCATTTTATTTATAATAGGTTTATAATCAGGATGAAAAGGGTGTATTTGTGCATATATATCAATAATTTCTTTTATATCTGCCATTTTAGTAATGAATTTATTTTAGTTACGTAATGTTTAAGTTTTGATCAAAATAAAATTATGCACTAGCCGATAGTACCAGAAGATTGCAAAAAAAATTATATAGATCACACGGATTATGCTTGCAAATTACAAAGTTCACTCTAAACTGTTTTCAGAATAAAAATACACAAATATTACAATTTATAATGTGCCAAGAAAAAATTACACATTTACTCAATAGAAATAAGCTTGATGTAGAATTTTATTAATATTTGTATACATTTAAACAGCAACGTTAAGCTAATACATAAAATGTGACCGAATAATATAAGTCATTGCAGAATAAATAATAATAAATTCTTTGATGTGCACTCAAATATACTATAATATATTAAAAGCGTTCAAACCAGAATGGAAAGCTTCGATAACAATCCTGCATCTTATTCACAAGTTTCCTAAACTGAGGAGTACAAAGAGTGTCTTTTTTGAATGTCACTTTGTTTGATGGTGGACTTGGAATATATAGTTTAGCATATAAAATATTAAATGATTCGTAAAAGATCTCTTGTATTCGTAGAAGCGTTTCTATTTCATCAACAAAAGCCGACATTTCTTTAATCGAAGCTGAAAACGTCACTTGCCCAAAGTGAACCATAGTATACATACCATGAATAAGATCTATAATGTAAAAATCAAGCTTAAAATCTAATAGAAGCAAATGTGATTTAAAAATAATTACATGAGAAAAAGTATGTTATATTAATCTTACTAATACATTGAGCGCCTATTATTTTTATATCTGCATCTTTGTCTATAGCCGAATCCAAAGAATCCTTCATGAAGATATCAAGGCGAATGAGGTTATTGCAATTCTTATATACGTTATTTTTCTGTGATGGGGACCCACTTCGCCTATGAATATAACAGATTTTGATTAGTTGATGGATGATAGAAACAATAAAGTCCGGTTGTTTACTCTTACCCTTGCTTTGCTTTTGTCTAAAGCTGTGTTAGGCCACTGAATGACATGCTGGTTTAGGTTATTGAAGAATTCTCGCATAATTCGATCAAGATAGTTTGTGATGTGTGTTATTTTGCTATGTTCACTCCTTATTTTCGACGTGTGTAATGTTTTTAGGCAATCCAAGATGGCAAAACCTGCATTATCTTTCAGCGTTTTTTCATTAGCAAGTTGAGTATACAACCAATTCGTGGCATCATCACACAACTTATTTGCCATCTTAATAGCCTTTCTAAATGTTGACTCGTATGTAGGATCCAATATAATTTGTTGAGTTGGCATTAGTTCTTTGTGAATTTGATCAAGCAATGGCAAGCCAAAAAGATCAATCATAACAGTTAAATATGAATCAGGGGCTAGCATTAGAATCGAGAATAAAGATAATATTTCGTGAATATGTGACTCAACAAGTAAACCTCCATTTCTTGCTATCCATATTGATTCATTCTAGTATTTTCAGAATAATTGAGAAACGTTGGTCTTTCCTAAGAAAAAATCATTAACCGAATCCTCACGCTCAAAATATAGTTCACGTGAAATATCATTAATTGCTATGATGTCATCCGCCTCATCCTCCTCTTCCTCAAAGAACGGATTATCAGTAAGCTTTGGGAGCGAGTTTCTTAACGTTGGACTCAGTGGTGAAGGCGAAGTATATCCATCTAGCTGATGGTTCTGTTTTCTCCTCTTCCTGGCATTGTATTCAACACTTGCAAAGTCAGACAAAGATTCAGATGCTTTATTATGTTCTTTTATGGTCTCATTCAGTACATTTTTAGATCTTTCATTCTACATGAAATGAATGTTATTTGCATTTAGTAATAACATTAAATTTACGAGTTTGAAGGTAAACCTTACCATAAGCAAATGGTTGTCCGCCTATTGTATAAGAAATAAAAAGAAAGAATTAAGCTTAATCTTAAATGTGGATAATGATTAAAGACTAACAATTCCCTTTACCTGTATTTCACAAATCCTTGCAGAAACCTCAGCATCTTTTCTGTTCATCTTTCTTTTCATATCAAATTTAACCCAAAAATCATCGATGTACCCGCCAGTCTTTACACCTTCCTACAAAAATTAAGTTTTATTTTATATCAACACAAACCCACACCATAATAGAATATGGGAATGTTTCTAGTAAAATCAAGTCATGAGGCATAGTAAATCATATGATCCATAATGTGATTTTACTGGAAACGCTCTCATATAACAATCAGAAAAACTTGATTTCTTTATTAGTAATAGAAAACAAGAGTAACTCATGATGGTTAATTTTTGCAAGTTCATAGAAAGATTTCAGCAGAACGTATTCCATAATCACTCGGATACGTATTCCAGTGTGTAGCTTCAATTCAAGTTGAGACAGGGCAGAATGTATTCCCTCTTGATTCCTACTACAACTTTCATATACCTCGCAAAAAAACCCTAAAATCTAATTCTAACTCTACATAACTAAAACCCTCTAACCCTAAAAAATGAATACACCTTAAATTGCGCAAACATCCTTTTAGTTTCCTTTTTTTCTTTTTCTGATCCTTCCTTTATAAGCCACTTTAGCTGTCACGTGATTGCTACTATAATCTTTTCCTTGTTAATAGGTTGTTTAGACACATATCATTCTTCATGATATTCTAATGCATCCCAACTTTCACATGGTGTAGTCAGGAAGTAAGAAATCCAGGCTTGTCGGTTATTTCACTTTTTCTTGGCATAGTAGTATCACCCACTTTTGGTCATAATGTATTAGTTCTGGAATTAATTAGCCTAAAGAAAAGAACGTTAAGAAGCCTGTACTACTTTGCTCATCAGAATAACTAAAATTAATGTCACGACTTTTGGTTAGTTTTATTGTCCAAATATAGTTTAAACTTTTTGTCATTTTTATAACTTATGCTTTATTTCTTTAATGCTTAATGCTTAATGCTTAATATCAACAACAATTAAAGTCTTATGCCTTATGCTTCGAAGCTTTGGCTTTCTACAAATATATTAAAAAATTGGCTTATTTTGCTTATATAATCAAAAAAAATCATGGATTTTTTTCCCAAGCCTTTATTATTTAAAGTGTAACGTAGAACTTATATGTACAAGTCATACCAGCAATTTTCTGTCTATCACGCGTGTGTAATAGCCAATCAAAATTTAAACGATCAGGTGTAACATAATATCTGTTACAATAATAACAATAATAATTAATTTAAGATCACGTGCGCTAATCTGATTACACGAGTTTTCTTTTATGGGTTTCATATTATACAAATTACCATTTTTGGATTAGGGTTACCATTTTAGTTGATCTTCGCCATTTTTCGACAGCCAAAAATTTCCTTTTTAGGGCATATTTAAGGTTGATAGACGAAATCAAGAGTTTAGACAGATGTCTAAATGGTAAAAGTAAAGCTTGGTTAAATTATATTAAAACTTTATTAAAAAATTTGCAAAACTAAAGGTTTTACCGTTGCCAAATCCAAAATGAGTTTAGACAAGCAACCTTAGGCATATTAAACACGTATATAGACATTTGTATAACCTACAGAGATGGTAAAATAAATTGCAGAAAATTTCAAAATTATTAATAATTTCTAATATGTACTGGATATGTGACTCAAAATGACCAGTTAAATTGGATTTTCTAATATGCACTGGATACGTGGCTCCTAATAACTTAGTTCGTTGGATTTTCTAATATGCACTGTAAAGATGGGAACTGTAATTAATATGTTGCACCTTTTAATGTTGCAACTTATGTTGCAATTAGTTTTAATTTATATATGTTGCAACTTATAATGTTGCAACATATGTTGCAACTAATTTTAGCTAATGTTGCAACATTTTGTAAATTTGAAATCAATTGCTGTATCATCTTTAGTGCACTAGGTGCGTGGCTTCAAATGATTTGCATGACTGGAATTTCAAAATAATCACCGGGTATATGGCTCCTGATCATCGGGTTGATCTGAAATTTTCAAACCTGTTACCAGGTGACCAGGTCTTCGATTTTTGATTGCGTAAAAAAAATATGTTTTTTCTTTTGAAAGTGAGATTAAAACGCTTCCTGTTGGCAAACGCCAGGGCATATTCCGGGTAACAATTGCAATTGTAATAGTTTATAAAGTTTATAATGCGCATTATTGCTATTAATAAATTTGACTAACAAAATTTTAATATATTCATTAAATCAATAAAATTTGATAAATTAAAATTCGCATTAATTAATTTAACTATATAATAAAGATTATAATAAAAATTCTCATCATCAAGATTGAACATAATAAAAAATAGAAAATTTTTATTTTATTGATGTTGTATACAAATTTGAATTGTGAATTCCAATAAATCGTTTAATACCTTCTAAACTGACTTTATTATTACGCAAAATGTTTAACCGATCCACCCTTTGAAAATGCAAATCCAGAAAAAAGGAATTAATTGATCATTGTGAAATACATTATATGAAAGATCAAGAAAATAAACGTATAAAAAAGTCAGCTGAAACTCTAGAATAGTATGAGCTACGCCTAATACGAAACTGTGAATAAAAGCGTAATAAAAAATAAGGAGTATTTTGGAAAATATTGATAGATACCTCAACCAGCAGTATGAAAACCCATTTCAGTTTATAGCAATTTAATCTATATTAATCATGAATATAAGATAGCTGGTCACTAAATAAAAAAACAATAGCCTTATCTCAAGCGTTTAATGACACAATAAGCATCTTCAATCATATTACAATTATTTTTGTCTGAAGGTATAATACACTGATGTGTTTGTATTTCTTTAGTAAACTATTTAGACTATCACGTATTGTGACCCTTAGCTTTACTTTATCAAGGAATCATTTCTTGCAATAAGCTAAAGGTCCAAATAGCCCTAGTCTTCCTGAAATCTTCCCATAAACAACTTCAAACTTATTTGATGTTTTGATTAGAACACACTTCATATCAACTTTTTTTCCAATACAGGCCTTTTTGAATGGGTTTTGCTTTTCATTTTAAGCATCATTCGTTACTAGAGCTTGTATCTCTTTCTTACATATTAAAGAGTTATTTATTATTAAATATTTTTTTAAGTTCTACTAAAAAATCAATATAAATAAGGAGACTTATCAAACATCTTTTATGTAATCAGATGTAAAAATGCCTTGAAATAAAGGAAATGATGAGCTCATTTTGAGTTCTTCTTCCATTAATGTTTCCTGAAAGTAGTGTTCTACACAGATTGGATCAGATCAGATTTGAGCAAAATCTGATTCGATCTGAATCTGAAAAATCCGAATCTGATTCGATTTGAATTCAACAAATCTGAATCTGATTTGATCTGAATCTGACAAATCCGAATCCAAATCTGTATCTGATCTGACAAATCTGAATCTGTATTTGTATCTGATCTGACAAATCCGAATCCGTATCTGTATCTGATACATCAAAAAAATTTTTAACAAAAATCCACCTCTGCCGTTCAGAACAGCATTTTAATATTAAAAAAATAACAATTTTGTTGTTTTTTTAACAAAAATCCGCCTTTAACGTTAGGATAGGCATTTTATTATTAAAAATTAATTTTTTTAATAATAAATGTTGCGTCCGACTTTTGGGGTGGTATTTTGATATAAAAAATTAATAAAAATCAATTTTTTTATTAATAAATGTCATGTCTGACTTTTGGGGCAGCATTTTAATATAAAAAATTAATAAAAATTAATTGTTTTATTAATAAATGCTGCATCTGACTTTCGGGCGGAATTTTTTATTAAATATTAATTTATTTAATAATAAATGCCGCCCCAAAAGTCGGATGCGACATTTTTATATAAAAAAATAATAAAATTAATTTTTTATTAATAAATGCTGCGTCTGACTTTCGGGGTGGTATTTTAATATAAAAAATTAATAAAAATTAATTGTTTTATTAATAAATGCTGCATCTGACTTTCGGGGTGAAATTTTTTTATTAAACATTAATTTATTTAATAATAAATACTGCCCTGAAAGTCAGACATAGCATTTTTATATAAATAATTAATAAAAATTAGTTTTTTTATTAATAAATACCACGTCTGACTTTCGGGGTGGCATTTTATTATTAAAATTTAATTTTTTTAATAATAAATGCTGCGTCTGACTTTTGGGATGGCATGTTAATATAAAAAATTAATAAAAATTAATTTTTTTATTACAGCTAATTTCATAATTCATGGACCATTAATAATTTTTCAGTCGCATTCAGTCGCAATATTTTATAG
>CAMKVN010002450.1:0-13543 GCA_946474995.1 Funneliformis geosporum
AATGTATCAATATTTTTTTATATTTTTTTTAAAAAAATATTAAACAAAATTAATAATTGTTTAGTTTCCTTTTTTAGACAGGTCAGGGTCAGGTCAGGTCAAATGTATATTTAATTCAGGTCAATTTTATATCTGACCCGACCTGACCTTATCAGATCGGGTCAAGTCAATTACCCAACCCGACCCAACCTGTTCAGAGCTCTAATTATAACATTCTAGGACATATTAATTAATAAATTATATTGTCTTAGGATATATTAATCAATAAACTATATTGTCCTAGGACATATTAGTCTGGAACAAACTACTATATTTGATTCTTTTAAAATTTTTAGCATTTTACTTTGTATGGTTACATGCAATATCACTAGATCTTGCTTTCTTTATTCTATAATCCAATTATAAAGCTTTTTCTTAGCTTCAGGATAAAAAGCTTTTTGACTTAAGCCAAGTTGCTTACTTTTTTTCTTTTGTTTCAGTTGTTCAGTTTAAATTTGCTATTATTCAACATTATACTATATTACAATTAAGATCAAAGTATTTTGCCATCTTATTTTTTCTATGTACTTTTACATAGATAATAACTTGTATTTCTGTTCAATAAAATACAAGATATGTATACATTTAATAATTTTTTTTGGCTAACTTATTTTTTTAGATTTTAGCATTTTTTACAAAATAAATGGAGTATTTAGCATGGTATATAAATTATAATATCATATTTCACATGATTAATTATTTTGTAACACAAAAGACATAACACGTGATAACGTAAACAAAATGTCATTGGTCTATCAGACTTGCCCTTGCATTTAAATGACCTAGAACTTCGGACAATCAGTATTCTAAAAAATGTTCTTTGATTTTATTGGTCAATTCTAAAAGTGAACCCCGGGATTACACGAGTCACGTGGAGGCACAAATTATCTGGATAAATGTGTTTTTGCTTTCTGAAATTCCGTTTCAGTTGGCCTCGCGAATTACAGATCAAATTACAGTTCAAATATATATTTATTATATTTATATTAAGTAAGAATGTCACTTGTAAGCTTTATTTAATAATAATTTTTAAATATTCCTCCTAACAACAATTTTTGTATATAACAAAAATTTCAAGTTATTTGTACAAAATAGACAAATATATTAATCTTTTTATTTTATATTTGCTAACACATCAGCCAAGAAATGATGATGATGATCTATCAAAATATTTTCCATCATCATTTGGAAAAAAGTCCAATTCTCCATCATCATCCAAATCCGTTGATGCCTTTTCCAAAACAAGAAGAAAAGAACAAGAGGTTTCTGGTCTTGATAATTGTTGATGATTCATGATGTTCTAACGTTGGACCACCTTTTTGCTGCTGGTAGTCGTTACATCATAATACGATGATCACATTTAATTAATTACTTTTTTTGCATATAATTGATTCGATTATTATAAATATAGGAAACTGTCAAATCCATATCGTCTGAACAACAATTACAATTACTTCAAGCTAAACGTACGAAAATTGAAGGTGTTGAACTTTCAAGTGTTGTCCGCGAAGATATTGAGAGCCAAGAGGAGGAGAATAATGAGGATGAAGAAGGCGATTCGTTTGATACTTTACCTGTTTCACATGAAATCAAATTGAATGATCATTATCGAGTACGTTATCTTAATTTATCACCTAGAATTATCATAATAGATGGCTAACTAAATTGAATTTATAGACTGTTTCGGCTTTGGCGCTTGATCCTTCAGGAGCTAGACTTATAACGGGTGGATATGATTATGACGTAAAATTTTGGGATTTCGCTGGGATGGATACTTCTTTACGTCCATTTAGAACTATAAAACCATGCGGTGACCATCAAGTGAGAACAATAAATTTTTGATGTGTTTCATTCATTTTGGAAAATTCAAATTCAAACTTGTTATCTATAATTGTTAGATTCACCATTTGGAATATAGTTTAAGTGGTGACCAATTTTTAATTATATCAGGGTCTGCACAAGCAAAAATTTATGACCGTGATGGGTTCGAAGTGTATGTGTTCTGTTTTATTATCAATAATTATTATTATAATGATTAAATTTTTTAATTTTTCTTAATCATTAGAGAAGAATATATCAAAGGAGATCCATATATAAGAGATATGCGGCATACAAAGTAATATGCACAGGTTCCTTCTAATTTCAACAAATAATTATTAACCAATATTTTCCATTAAAAGTGGTCACATAGCTGCTTTAACTTCAGGCGGTTGGCATCCAAATGATAGGCAAACATTCATAACGGCATCACATGACAGTACAATTAGGTAAATATTAAGAATCCAAAAAAACATATAATTGTTTTAATTCAATGTTCATGAATATGCATTACATTATAGGATATGGGATGTAGATAATAAAAGAAAGCAGAAAAATGTGCTTGTACATAAGTCAAAAGAGCGTGGCGGAAGGAGTGTCGTAACAACAGCATGTTATAGTACAGATGCAAGATTTATCGCTGGAGGTATTTAAATTTTCATCTGATTTATCTAATTTCTAATTGTAATGCTTGCAATTATGTTGTTGGATATAATTTTATGTAATAATAGCTGCTCAAGATGGAAATTTATTCATATGGGATGCTAAAGGTCCATATGTTCGTCCTTCTCACGTAAGTAAATTTTTTTCTAAATTTAATTTTTTTATTTGATATGCAATAATTATATACATATTACATTAATTTAGCTTATTGATAAAGCTCATCAACCACATAGCGAGACATCATCCATTTTATGGTCTCGTAATAATTCAACTTTAGTTACAAGAGGTGGTGATGATTGTGTAAAAGGTAAATTATGATGTTTATAAATTGTATAAAATTTTTAATTTATTACATATTAACTAAAATGTTTCTTATTCTGTAGTTTGGGATATACGAAATTTTAAAAGTCCTGTAGTGCAAGCTAATCAACTTACAACTTATAACACCGAAACCAATGTTATATTCAGTCCCGACGAACGAATGATTATTACAGGTAAATATTGTAATTTGACTAAATAATTTTGTTCGTATTCTTTTTCGTAAGTTAATTTAACATTATTAAAGGTACTGCGGTAAAGAAAGGAGAAGGTTACGGAAAATTAGTAATTATGGATCGTGAATCATTAGATGTTGTGCGAACGATAAGTAAGAATGGTTCAAAGTATTCATTCTTATTATCTCCTTAGTGATTTATATAACTAAAAACCAATTTCTCTTAGGTATCTCACAATCAAGTGTCGTTAGGGTTTTATGGCATTCCCGAATTAATCAAGTAGATATCGTTATAAAATTTTCAACTGGGTTTAGAAGTTTCCAAAACTTTTTTTATTATTATTATTATTTAATTATTATAGATTATCACTGGAAGTGCGGATGGATCAGTGCATGTATTATATGATCCAAACGTTAGTGTTCGTGGAGCCAAGCTCTGTGTAGTTAAAGAACCAAAGAAGAGAGCTGTGGATGATTACGAAATCAATCGTCCGATTATTGCACCACATTCGTTGGCGTTATTTAGAGATGACAGACCAAAATCAACGAAGAGAAAGAGAGAGAAATTACGAAAAGATCCTGTTGCATCACACAGACCCGGTGAGTCATTGTGTTTAAATAATATTTATATTTAATACTTTGAATTAAATTTTTCATGTCCATGTTTAGACCTGCCTGTTAGCGGACCAGGGAAAGGAGGCAAGATTGGTAGCAGTTTGACGCAGCATATCATGAAAGAATTGATTAAAGATACCACTAGAGGTTTGCCATTTTATCATATAGCAAGTCTTTTTATTTGGTACAAACTTTAGTTTATATATTTTAACCCAATTTTTAAATTTAATTAGACGAAGATCCAAGAGAAGCTTTGTTAAAATATGCAAATGTATCAGAAAGTAAATTGAATATTTTAATATTATTTTCAATATCTTTAGTGATTATTTAGCAATAATTAACATTTTATAATTTTGTTTTCGCTAGATGATCCTCAATGGATTGGTAACGGTAAGAATATTTTTAAAGATCATTATATAATTTAAAGTATTTTATAATAATTCTTTTATGATTTATAGCGTACAAGAAAACCCAACCGAAACCTGTGTTGGCTGAGACTACCGGAGAAGAAGAAGAAGAAGAAGTTGAAAGGAGGTCGTAAATGTGTTATAGATAGTTATATATATATAACTTATTACATTGACATTCGTGATTGTTGAAAGTAATCGGTCAACACTTTTATATGTGAAAGAATTATTTTTATTAACCCAACACTTTTTATAAATGAAAGAATTATTTTTTATTAACCCATTCCCCCCCCCTTTTTTTTTAGAAATAATCTATTAAAATAATGTACAACCAATTAAAAAACCCCCCAATATAATAATAATAAAAAAAATTACAAGGAAATAAATTTAAAAAAATAAAATTAAAAAGTATTATTCTAATATAATATTTATATATGTAGAAATGTTTTTTTGCTTTATGAGTCATCCTCAGTTTCTTCAATTAGGGTTTCCATATTACTCGAATTACCAAAACTTTCTATGCTAGGTTTTGAAATAATGTTATTATTATTTACATTGCCGTTATCACTACCATTCTCATTTAAATCATGATATTGTTGATAAGAAGGAGGAGGAATTTCAATTTTTTGTTTTGGGGAGGTAAAGTCATCTGTAGAATTTACGGATCTCAATAAAGTGGTCGCGCTACTAAAAGCAGTATTTGTCGGAGAAATATTACCATCTTGGAGAAAATGGGCAGGAATTGGAGGGATTTCTGATATTATCAACGTATCTCTATTTTTTTCTGCTAAATCCGATGAACTCCTCTTCATATTAACTCTCTCTTTCTTATTTTCTTTTATCTTTTTAACACCATGTCTTTTAAAACCACCTTCAATATAACTAGCATCATTTATATTCTTCTTTCCCTCTTCAATTAATTTGTCTAAAAACTGTTCATCCTTTTCAATTTCTTGATAGATATCAACATCGGTAGGTAAGATGACACTCTTAACCACTTTAACCAATAAATTAGGTAATAAAGCTATAGAAACAGTCAACATAACAGTAATCCAATATTCCGACTTTGAGCCAACCCTTTGAAAAGTACCATTAACATCATAAACCTCGCCAGTAGCCTTTGGATATAAGAACGAGTAAATGGTTTGATAAGCGAACCATCCAATTAACGTTAATATTGAAGTAACATGGGTCATCCATGTCCAGTTATGACATTCCAAGTAAGCAATTTTAATTGTAACAACGAAAACTATACAACTATATACAATCATTCCTAATTCATATAATTGTGGTGAACCAAATGCTCTCAATTCACTCCCTCCCCAATACCCATGTATAATAACCGGAATCCCTACCACGACGATAGCATTAAATATTCCAGCTCCAATCCATGAAAAGAATAATTTCAAATTAAACGCACCATCACGTTGACCTAACTGGTATAATACAGGCACTCCAAGCAATGTTTTCATATTTAAATCTTTTTCAAACATTCCAATAACGATCACAGGTAATGATGAAAACAATGTGTTATAAAATGATAAAGTCCATTGTTCATATAAACTTGTTCCAGAAAATCCGGTAAATATTTGAAATAAACCTTGCGTTAGATAAAAACACATGCATTTGTAAAATGTTCCTAAAACAAATTTTGATACTCTAACGTATGACCATCTACCATGTACGAATAACAGATTACTTAAAAATCTAAATTGTGCTATTGAATAATCACTGGAACGTGCTGCTTGTAATCCCTCGCGTCCCGTTATTCCAATTCCAACATGTGCTTCTTGTATCATAGCGATGTCGTTTGCCCCATCTCCGATCGCTAATGTCACATGATTCGTCAATTTACCCCTTATGTTTCTAACGACGAGCGCTTTTTGTGATGGGCTCACTCTACAACATATTACTGCCTCACATAATATTCCCAAGTCGACGAATATTTCCATAAGATCTGGATTGATTTCAATTTTCATGAGTGTCGATCCATCCACTACCGCGACTGGATGCGTCGCATGTCCATTCTTTACATCTTTTAATGCCGTTTTCATCATCGATTTCAGATCTTCAACATTTGAATCAATGATAATCGTCGTTGAATAATCTTTAATTAATGAACATGAATATCCGATATTGATGGCGGTCTCCCTTTTATCTCCGGTCAACATCCAAACCCTTATACCAGCTTTACGTAATTTATCAATTGTTTCTGGTACTCCATCTTGTAATTTATCTTCGATCGCTGTTGCTCCTGTGATTTCTAAATCACGTTCAATCAATTCCGCTACTTCTTCCAATTTTTGTTGTCTATCAACAAGGGAAGTTGACGCTTCTTGATACAATTTATTCCACATTGTATATTCTTCCTCTTCCAGAAATCTATGACCGTAAAGTAATGTACGAAGTCCTTCGGTTGCAAAATCTTGAATATGGTACATTGTTTGACTGTACAACCATGTATCGTCACGCATTGGAAACAAATCAACCGTTGAACGATCTGAATCTACGGTCCTTATGCTGAAACTACGTTCATGTGCGTTCTTAATGGAAATTGGTGATGTTTGACTTTCATTTGCCGCTAAAAGTGTAACTGGCGTATTTGGATTTGATGAGAATGATGACCCAGAACGGTTTGAATTTTCGTTAACAAGGTTTGTAGTGTCAACTCGTAATGGAGTTTTTTCGGATTGTTCTTCTTTATTGTCTTCATTTAGCTTCCCCTTCTTATCAAGACCCCCTTTGCCTTTCCGTGATCTCTTAACAGGATTTCTTAACCTTTCTAGTATAATTGAATCAGCTCCCTTACAAAGTAAACATATTCGCCCATCGGGTAAACGATACACTATTGACATCCTTTTTCGTTTACTTGAAAATTCAATAACATTTAAAATCTTGAATGATTCATACGTCGCCATAGAATCATTCGGAGTCCTCAACCCATCAGGTCCATCATTATTAACCTTTAAAGAGACCAAAGACATTGAACGATCCGTCACAATGTATCCCAGCTCCTTAGCTGCATTAACGAGAGCAAATTCGTCAGGTGATGCTGCTTGATAAAACACATCCTGCGTCGATTCATCGATTTCAGGAACACAGGTATGACATAATGCAATTGCCAATAAGAAAAATCTCGCCTTCTCACAAAATGGCGTATTATTTTGATGTTGTAGGATTGTTAATAAATCCAAAGTTGATTTGATCTGTTGACCTGTTTTCTTAACGGATTTCATAGAAGCTCCCGAATATGAATCACGCCTGTATAGCGGAGATGGTCCGGTTGAATTTGGTGCTATCATTGAAAATCTTCCGCTTCGTGTTGAATCACTACGTTTAAGTTGTTCGGTTTCATCCCCATCATATGATTCATCACGTGATTGGGAACGATTATTCCATCTTAATGAAGCGACGGAAAATCTTTTACGTCTTTGAATCGTAGCACTTCTTTGAGGATGTTTCATCATTTTTAATAATTCTTCTTCTTCAAGTCTCCTTAAATCTAAATCATGTATGAATGCCCTCCCACCAACACTTATTTTTCTAAATAACATGATATTATCTGTTAAAGTGCCAGTTTTATCCGAGAACAAATAGCTAACTTGACCCAGCTCTTCATTGATTGTAGATGTCCTTGCCTCAGCAGGTGTATCAGTTTCCTGATGATACATTTCTAAATCATTATTAATAAAGTAAGCTTGAGCCAACTTAACAACTTCCATAGTCACATAAAGTGAGATCGGAATCATTGTATTAAATAGAATGATAAAACCTGCCAAAACATTTTGGATTTTATTAAAACCTCTTAAATAAAATGCATCGACTCCATGATCTGCAGCCCATACTGCTGACATTATTGTACTTGTCGTTGATAAGAAGATTACAATACAAAAAATAATAACAACAATTTTATTCATCAATTTTTGTATACTCGGAGCTTTTGTGCGAATATTTTTTGATGCATTCATGCGTAGTTTTGTTTCTTCTCCTGTAAATATGACTAATCCATAAATTTCTGGTGTATTGCGAAGAATTGTACCACGTAAGAGGATTTGATTATTTGAAATTGAATATGTTTTTCCATCTGATAATTTAATTGATCCATCAAAATTGTACAAATCTTGATTTGGATTTTCCGTATTCACAGTTGCTACAAAGGAAAAAAAAGATAAGTCTGTCCCTTTTTTTTTTTGATAATATAAATAAATACATTTATGTATTGATGTATAAATATTTCACATTCATTTACCTTGAAAAGCGGCGAGGGCTTCAAGAGAAGTGACTGAATTTGTTTCTTTTAAAGCCTGACGTTGTTTTAAATTAGTTTCGCCGTCCAAAGCGGCGGTTTCAATATAGCAAGTACCCTCTTCACCTTTAGAGTGAAGTAAAAGTAAATCTGCGGGTATCCACTCTTGAGCTTTAACGGAAACCAAATCACCAACTTTTAAGTTTCTCCACTTTGTTTTTCTCCACACACCAAGCCGTTGAGTGGAAGATTCATTTGATTTATAAACGTTTAATGCGCAACATTCCTTATTATTTTCAATTTGATCTTGTTTATGTCTACGAAAATCATCAAAACCTTCATGAGCTATCGCGATCGACATAAATATACTAAGAGGTATTATAGTAGTATAACGTCCCGTAGGAGAAAATTCTGGTACGGATTGTAATGCTGCCACAAATAAAAAATAAATATTTGCGATTTTTGAAAATTGATACATAATTTGTTTGGGTAAAAAATTATAAATTTTATAACGTGAAGTCGTTATTGAGTTATTAATGAAAGGTTTCTTGGTTCGTGGATCTATTAAAAAGTCTTGATTAATCGGATTAACGGGTATTTCACGTCCAGCATCATCTTGGTTACATCCGCCTGGTATCAAAATGCTAAACCTCTTTACGGATTGACTTAAATGATGACTAATTGATCTATAATGCGACGAATTATCACAACGTGTAGTAATGTCATTATTTGTATGTGAAGAAGTTGTATCTTGATTTGAATCTGGCATCGATGCGATAACGTCTTGTCGTATTTCTTGTAATGGAAAATCTTTCTGTTGTCCCTGTGGAAGTTGAGTCGTTAATTCATCATCGTGTTGTGAAGAAGAAATTTCTGTGAGGTCATTGTTTGGTGGTGACATGTTTAAACTTAATTTTTACAAAAAAGAAATATAAACGGTTTTTAAAAAAAAATATGCAGAAGAAAAAATATTTCGTGCAGGGAGAAAACAGAAAATGGGAAAAATGAATTATAAATTATATTTAAAAGTTATTATGATTTATAAATTAGTTATATATATATATTATTAGGATTAGGTCATTAAAATTCCCCCGACAAAAAAAGAAAATTTTCAAAATTTTCTTTTATAGTAATGATTTAATATATATATATATATATATACTATATATACTATATATAATGAATCATATATCCCTTAACTTTCTTGGCATATAAAGTTGAGGATACAAAGTTTTTTTTTGAGTTTAGGCAAAAGAAAAGGGAGAATTAATAAAGCCGCGGATGATGAAAAAATGCGAATTTTTTTTAAGGAAAATTGTTTTCTATATTTATATTTTGATTAAACAAAAAACTGATTTAAATTAAAAACTACGAAATTAAGAAAAGGTATAATATTCACACATGGATGGGGATGGAAAGTTCTTTCTAGAACCACCCTTTTTTTATCTATGACAGTTTTTTTTGTTTTTAAAAATATGTAATAAAGAGGAGGTATGATGTTCTAATTTATGCGCTAATTTTTCTGCGGAAAATGAAAAAAAATCTGGAACAAAAATGCGCAGAAAATAAAGAGAGAAGAGAAAAACAAAAAAAAAAAAAGAAAGAAAAGAATTTCTTTTAAAAATAGAGAGAAAATTGTTTTCAACTTCATTTTAAAATTAAATGAATGGTCTAAAAATAAATATGATCATTTCCTCAAAAAGTTAGTTTCTTTGTAAATAATCAAAAAGTATAACTAGTCTTATTATAGTTTATATCGCAAAATGTTGTACCTCAATTTAATATTGTGATCGCATATAAAACGCTTCGTGTAGATTAGCAAGTGTACTCATTACTGCGTCTTCAATGCTTATATATCATTTTGTCAACTTTTTTCTCTTTCCTTAGCAATTTTTTGTTTTCTCCATAATACACATAATTTCATCACCATCTATAGTAATTACAAATTACATGGTATGGCATAACGTAAACCGGTTTGTAATTGTGAAAAAAATTCATCATATGGTTTGTTTGTCGATTTTAAAGTAAATAAATGCCCCTGGATTATTCTTGTTTCTAATCTATTTATTTTCCTTTTTACCTTTTTTTTTTTAGTAAAAATAGGTATGAATAGCAATATAATTTTTTTATTTATAACTTAAATACTCGGGTTAAGGAAAAATCCTTTTTAAGCAAGTGATGTTATGTTTTGGTTAAATTAAAAAAAAAGTTGAAATTTTTTTTTTTATTTAGTTTATATTTAAATAAAAATAAGAAATTATAACAGAACAAACTTCTCGATATATTAGATATCTCTAATCCAATCTCCTATGAAATCAAAAATTACCATGCAGGCATGCAGGAATCAATTAATTCATAACGAATGACACACCTCAACGAAATTAAAAACGTTACACGGTCCATTAGTGAATTTGCGATATTTAGACCAAAGAGAAAATATTATCATAATTCAAAATTGATTCTCTGACAAAATTTGGTAATTACGATTTCATAATGCTAAATTTACTGAGTCAATTCTCAGGTTGTAAATAAATTTTATTGGATGAAATTATTTTCCATTGAAATCGTTCTTGGAAACAATGTATTATTATTACTATGCGTTTATTTAAATTTTTATCCGATCTTTTCAAAACCTTTTTTTAGTGAATGTTTATATTTTCACTTTTTATGATAATAAAATGTCTTAATACACAAGGAATTTTTCCCTTGAACGCAATTCCTATTTCTAGAAGTTTTCTGACTTCATTTTTGAAATTAAAGGAATTAAAGTATGATTCTCTACGATTTATAGCCTTAAATTAATGAAAAAAAAGCAAAACACTTACGTTGCCTAATTTTGGAACTCATCTCATCATGTAAATCATTCACAAAGCAAAATTGCATGACAAATGTATTCTTACTTGTTTTTCAGATTTGGACATCTCAAATGCAATCGTATGATTTTTATAATGGAACACAACAATTTCAAAATTCATCTAGATCTGTTAAAATACCAAAAAACCTTGATAACTATCATTAGAACAGATGATTTTTTCTTCTACCCCCTTAACATAAATAAAAGTGTATTAACATTTTTATTTATTTATTTTTTGTATTAAATCAATGAGAACTAAAGATATCTTTTAAAATTAAATTAACAGCAGTTACATAAGTAAATTTTGCTTTTTATAATATAGCTATAGATTAGATTATTTTTTAAATATTTTTACTTTGCAATGTTTACATATTATTTATTTTATTAGTAGAATTTCTTAATTTCTTTAAAATCAATTATTAAAAACTTGCTTTTAATTTATATTTGATTAAATCAAATCAAAGTTTTAAAATGTTTAATATTATATATTATAAAATTCTATACATTAAATTAAATCAAATTTATTTATATAAAAAAAATATATATATACTTTTTATCCAAAGAGTATTATTTAACTTTAATATTAATTCTAATATATTAATTATAATAAAACTTAACCTATTTTTTCTATAATTTATATACTTTTTTATATAATTTTCATATAAGTATTTTATAAAAGAAAGAAAGAAAAAATTTTAAGTTAATATACTGTATATTAAATATGAACTTATTTAAAAGTCATTTTTTATATAAAAAGTAAAAAATTTTTTTATAAGTTATATATTAACTAATATTATTTTAAAACTTTTATTATTAACGTTAGTTTAATAATTTATTTAAAGATATTTAAAAATTAATAATAATAATAATAGAAAGAATCTTTATATTTTTAATAATAATAAATATATTTTATTTTTATTTTATTTAGTTTTAATAAAATTAAATTAAAATTTTTAATTTTAATCAAATTCTCATAATCTATTTATCTATTTTCTAATAAGAATCTTTTTATTTAATTAAATAAATCAGCTATTCTAAATAAAGAATAACTTATATAATTTTTATTATTATAATATACTATTTTTAAAAAATATATTAAAAAATAAAAAGAAAACTCTTTTTATATATTATATTTTTGATTTTTGATATCATTCATTTTATAATTAAATAAGTTTATTAAATAGCTAAATAATTAATATAATTTAAATATATTTAATTATTTAATTATTTTAATTAATTAATCAATTAAATTTAATAATTACAAAAATCTAATAATTTATAATTCAAATTAATCTTTCAAAATATAATATAATATAAAAAAATTTATTATAAAATTACAAATTTATATATATAATATTTTATTATTTAAGATAAATATTGTTATCTAAAAAATAAGATATTCATTTTAGGTAAGAGGTTAAGTTTGTTATGTTATAAATTTTAAGTTGATTTGATGAAATATTCTTGATTGCTACTACCATCTGTTGTAAGAGATTATAAATTCATCATAATCTTTCAAGCTGAATCACATGGTGATTCATTTAAGTATAAAGACTTAATAAATTATAGTAGAGGTTAAAGATGGGAACTGTAATTAATATGTTGCAACTTTTAATGTTGCAACTTACGTTGCAATTAGTTTTAACCTATATATATTGCAACTTATAATGTTGCAATATATGTTGCAACTAATTTTAACTTATGTTGCAACATTTTGTAAATTTAAAATCAATTGCTGTACCATCTTTAGTAGAGGTAATGCACAAGTGAGTTATACAAACATTACGAGAAAATAAATAAAATAATAATTTTATTAAATATAAAAGAAAGTGTTTTATTAAAATATTATAATGTTATAAGTGATTGTACAATCATAAATAATATGACGGTTAAATTATTTTTAGAATCTAAATCAGAATTATAAACATAAAGAGTTTAAGTATTTCAATTGTGAGTTTATTATATTATTCAAGTTTTTACAAGAAGTCGCATGTGACTTACATAATATAATTATATTATGTAAGTCACATGCGACTTGTGTTAGGTCATGAAGGTAACTTCATATTCTGTCAGTAACTTCATAGCATAATGGTAACTTCATAGTCTGCCAGTAACTTCATAGCATAATGGTAACTTCATAGTATATTGGTAACTTCATAATACGATAGTGATTTCATAATCTAAATTCATAATCTGGTACATCAGTAAATTTAATAGGGCGTAATATTGCGTAAACTTACGTTCTGTAATGTTACGAAAACTTACGAGACCGCCGTAAGATTACGTAAATTGTATTTTGTAATATTCCGTAACATTACGACATAGTACTATGTAATATTATGGAATGTAAACTATGCGAAAGTTTACGGCGTAGTACTTCGTAACATTACGGTGTAATATTCTGTAAA